>JABFEP010003305.1:0-15666 GCA_013618265.1 Fusarium albidum
CCTGCCCTGCCCTGCCCTGCCGTCTTGATTCCAATCTGGATCATCATCCTATATGTCGTTGCAACCCCAGTTCAGCCCCCCCTTCCACCGTGGCCGACCCCATCGCTATTGTACATGTCAGCTATTACGATGCCCCCGGCTGCATCTTTGATCTCTTTTTTTCCCTTCTTCGTAGAAATCGCCCGCTGGCTCTTCTCAGCGTGCCGAAAAGGTTCGCCCCCAACTTGGTTTTTTGTGTTTTTGGTATAGATATAGGCAATCTTTCTGTCAACTTCTTTTGCGGGTCTATCATGCTCGAAAAAAAAACACCCCGGCCAAAGGAACCATGAAAAACTGGAATGACAACCTGTGCCACGTATGCATTATTCAATCAAGAAAAAAAATTAATCGTTTGACGGCGAATTGGGAGAGCTGCTCGACTTGTTAGCTCATTGTCTCGGCGTCTCTTTTCGATGCAGCTGTTGGACTCACTACTGGTTTCCAGATGATCCCGGACCAGGTGTCCGAGGAGAGAAGGCAGGCGACGTGGGCGAGTAGCTTGGGCTAGTCGGCGAATGCTGCGCACCAGGGCTTCTCTGGAAGCTCGGGCTGGTCGGCGAGTACGCTTCAGGAGACGTCGGAGACCATGTAGGAGATGCCGGAGAGTACGACGGCGAGGTGGCTCCGCCGGCATGGAGATTTGGCGAGGCGGGGCTGTAGTTGGGGCTCGCAGGGGAATAGCTGGGAGAGGTGGGAGAGTTAAACTGCGCGGGCGACGTCGGCGAGTAGTGTCTCGGGGAAGATGGTGAAGCAGGTGAGTAGCTTGGCGATGTCGGGCTGTAGTTGGGGCTTGCCGGGCTCGTCGGTCGAAGCATTGGCGATGTAGGCGAGAACGACGGGGACGAGGGGCTGAACGACGGGGACGCGGCGTATCGGCTCATGCCACCATCGATGAGAGGAGACGTCGGAGAATAGCCAGCGTTGGGCGACGATGGCGAGTAGCCGCCCATTCCAGAGCTGAACGGCGACGTTGGCGAAGTGCTGAACGGACTGGTGGCGCCACGCATCGCGTACGGGCTCATCGATCCCACCCCACCGAAGCCGCCGCCACCGTACTCGGTGCCGAACCCAGCAGGAGTATCCGAGCCTGCGCCCTGGATGGGGGAGAAGTTTCCGGCCGCCGGCGAGCTGAGGCTGAGGTAGCCCGAGTCGGCCATGGGAGAACCAGTATCGTAAGGGGTTGCCGCTCCCTCGCCCGATCCGTCCTTGATAGGCATGCCCGGCATCAGGCCCATGCGCGAGTTGTCCGAGATGACCGTCTCCAGCATCTTGGGATCCAAGAGAACGTCAAAGTTGCCGGTTCCCATGGGTGCCATCTGGCCCAGCATGACGTTCTCCGAGATACCGCGGCAGTCGTCCAGCTCGCCCGACGCCGCGGCCTCGAGCAGAATCTCGACCGTCTCTTCGAAAGAGCAACGCATCAAGGCACCAGTGTCTGCACGGTTGATGCCATGTCGGGTGACGGCCGAGATGGAGCCTCGGTAGGTCATCACATCGACCAGCAGTGCAATGTGGCGATGGTTGACGTAGGAACCGTCAAACGCCAACACATTGGTCAGCTCCTTGACCAGGGCGGAACGAGCAGCTTCGATACCAAACACTTCGACAACTTGCCAGAGATCATTGGTGTAGGTTCGGGTCGAATCAACACCGTCAACCGCCAAGACCTCGCGCAGAGCGGAACCACTCGTGTCCAGATACCACTGCGTGCATCGAGGGTCATCCTTGATGGCGAGGAGCGCTCCGTCGGTGCTCTCGACGAGCTTGGTGCCCTTGGTCAAGAAGGCACGCTCAACGCCAGGAACGCCACGGAGAGTCAGCGTGTCCAAAAGATGTGCCTCCAGGCGCTTCAGCATGACATCATCTTCCATCGTGCCCTCGCCATCATCATCCTTGTCACCGGTCTGGACGGTGCGGATGCGGATCACCTGTTCGTCGGCGTTGTTGTCGCTGAAGATGACAGCCAGGTCATTGGGGTACTCCTCCCTGATGCGTTGGGCAACATCATCAATCTTGATTTCTTTATCGAGCAGCTTCTGTCGATCGAGAGTGATGCGCAGAAGCCATCGAGACTGCATAGAGAGGGACTCCCGGGTGCTGTCATCCGTGATCATGAAGTACGACTCCAGCATATCCTCATCCTCAGGAATGGTGGTCGACTCGATGTCTGGGTCGTAGTAGATCTCAGTGACCGCAGTCACGGAACGAAGGTTGGTGTATTCCACCATGCTTCGCAGCTTCTTTGCTTGTTCCTGCCTCGCCAGTGGTGTGTTGAGATACACAGCCATGCTGGGCGTCTTGATATTCTTAGCCAGGTTAAGAATTTCCTTGAGTCGCGGTACACCGAGGGTAACGTTCTTGGACGACACACCAGCAAAGTGGAACGTGTTGAGTGTCATCTGAGTGGCCGGCTCTCCGATCGACTGGGCGGCCAACACACCCACCATTTCGCCGGGGCTGACAAAGGCCCGGTCCCATCTGTTCTGGAGCTCGCCCAGAACGTGGTCGAAAGCCAGCTTGTTCAGACGGTGCTCCTTGACCACCTCTTTGAAGGCCAGTCGAGAACGCAGCAGTCCCTTGAAGAGGATGCTAGCACTCCTGTCGGCCTCTAGTGAGATTGGGTCGTTGCCACGAACAATCTTCATGTTGCTGAGCAAGTTCTGCACGCCCGGAATAACTTCTGAAGGGCGCAGGTTGCTTCGATCGTTGGCCTTGACGTTGAAGACACGCTTGGCGGACTCGATGATTCGGCCAATGTTGAGAGGCAGCTGCATCATCTCATCGTTCATCTTGGCCTTGTTGATTTGGCGGATGGCCCGACGATCCGTCAGCAACGCCTCCCATTCGGCGTCCAGGAGGGCCATGGAAGGTTTGTCGCCAGTCAACTCGTTTCCATACTCGTAATCCTGCTTGAACCATTGAGGTGGGTTGGCAAGATCCAGCCGATACTTCTTCTCGAACGCAGCATCCGACATGTTGAGGATCCCCATCTTTTGCTTCTCGATGCACATAGCATCCAGACCATCCTCGCCGTAAAGGAACTGCACAATATCTCCGAGAGAGTTTCGGACTGTTCCGTCATATCGCGCCGAAAGATCTTCCAGCGCCTTGACCAGTCGTCGCTGGATGTAACCCGTCTCAGCGGTCTTGACTGCAGTATCGATGAGACCTTCTCGACCAGCCATGGCGTGGAAGAAGAACTCGGTAGGGGTCAGACCACGGAGATACGAGTTCTCGACGAAACCACGAGCTTCGGGGGAGTAGTCGTCCTTGGTGAAATGTGGCAGAGTGCGATACTTGAATCCGAAGGGAATACGCTTGCCCTCAACGATCTGCTGTCCCACGAGCGCAGTCATCTGCGAGATGTTGATCGAAGAACCCTTGGAACCCGACGAGGCCATGGTGACGGCATTGTTGGAATCTTTCAGACTCTTCTGGGTGGTCGTACCGGCCTTGTCACGGGCCTGGTTCAGCGCCATAGAAACCTTGTTCTCAAACGTCGCTCGAACGTTCATACCAGGGAGTGCCTCGAGCTCATTGGCAGTAGCCTGCGCCGTCAGTCGAGCGACCTCGGCCTTCTCCTCGTCGATGTGCACCTGGACCTTTTCGATGGTGGCCTTATCAGGAATCGTATCACCGATACCGATGCTATGGCCGTTGTTCAGCAGCCAATAAGTCACAACTTGCTGGACACCGTTCAAGAACGCCATGGCACCTTCGGGGCCCAACTCATTGTAGCTGACGTGCACGATACCACCGGCGGCGGCACCAACATTCTTCTTGGTGAGGAGGCCATACATAAGTTGACCGGCTTGGATAAGAAGGCCCTCGTCCTTAAGGGGGGCATCTTCTTTCTTGTCGCTCGCGTTGTGCAAGGTCACTTCCTTGGGGATGACCATGCTGATGAGCTGTTTGCCGGTCCACCGCGGGCGCGGCTTGAGGATCGCTGGCTGAGGGATGACGCCGTCCCAGTTCGGCACCCAGAGCATACTGTTCATGATCTGCTCCTTTGTGAGGAATGTGTCTCGACGGCACAGCTTGTACACTCCAGCCAGAGAGTCCTGGACGATGCCCATCAAGGGGCCGTTCTTCTGGGGTGAGACAATGTTCAAGGGCACCAGACAGAGCTCCTTGACCTCGGCACGCGTCTCCTCGCTCTGGGGGACGTGAAGGTTCATCTCGTCACCATCGAAATCGGCGTTGTAGGGAGACGTGACGGACAGGTTCAGACGGAAGGTAGAGTAAGGCATGACACGGACACGGTGACCCATCATGGACTCTTTATGCAGCGAAGGCTGACGGTTGAAGATGATGTAGTCGCCATCCATCAAGTGGCGTTCGACCTTCCATCCGTACTCCAGAGAGATTTGCGCTGCCCGCCGGTGATGTCGAAGATCGATTCGGGTGCCGTCCGATCGGATGACGTATTTGGCACCAGGGTGCTCGTTGGGTCCGTTCTCGACAAGCTCGTGCAGCTTGCCAATGTTGTACGGCGTCACGGTCTCCGGGTAGGTGAGGGTTCTGGCGATGCTGCGGGGGACACCGACTTCGTGAAGCGAAAGGTTGGCATCACCAGTGATGACAGTACGTGCCGAGAAATCGACACGCTTTCCCATCAAGTTGCCTCGAAGACGGCCTTCCTTGCCTTTTAGACGTGCTCGAATGGCCTTGACGGGACGGCCACTCTTCTGCAGAGCACGAGGCTGGCCCGCAATGTCGTTGTCCATGTAGGTGGCAACATGGTATTGGAGCAGATCCTCAAAGTCCCTTGCGATGTGCTGAGGAGACCCTTCGCGGATAGCCTGCTTGACGTTTCCGTTGGCGCGGATAATATCACCCAGCTTGTAGGTCAAATCATCCTCGTTCCGCATGCCGGTGCCAGTTCCATCCATCGAGATACTGGGGCGGACTGGGGGAGGGGGAACAGGAAGAACAGTGAGGACCATCCACTCCGGGCGCGCGTAGTCCGAGTTTAGGCCCATGTTGCGAAGCTCTTCCTCGGAAATCCTTCTGAGGATGCTGTGAGCCATCTCGGGGGTGATTGGCGTCGTCTCACGATTCTTGGTACCGTCCTCTGCCGTGACATCGAAGGCCGCCTTGAGCTGCAAAGCGGCTTGTCGAACGTTGGGCTGAAGGTTGCCGCAGCCGCCGTGGCCTTCCAGGGGGCCGAGCTTCAAGCCGGGGGCGAATTCCTCATCCTTCTGCTTTGGCTCGTCGTTTTCACACCTCCGCTTCTTCTTGCAAACTTCCCATACGCGATTGAAGCGAAGCTTGGGATCTCGAGTGGCGATAGCAGCTGCAAACTCGGGATCTCTCTGAGTAACGGGGTTAGCATCGGATAGATTAGAGATCGTCATGCAGTGAGACCAACAGTATCGGACAACACCTTGCTGCAATTGTGGCAGACAATCTCCAGAATCTTCTTGACCTTCTTGATGAAACCAGGGTGGTAGACGGGCTTGGCGAGCTCGATATGGCCGAAATGACCAGGACACTCGCCCATGGCCTGCGTGCAGGTCTTGCATCGGAACTGTCGATCGATCGACCCCAGGAGCGGATCGTTCAGGCCACCGTCACGGGGCTTCGTCTTGTTCTCCTCCATCGTGTCGGGGTACTGAATGTGGCAGACACTCATGTTCTTGATCTCCTCGGGGGACATCAATCCGAACTGAATCTCTTCCACCGTCTTGAGCGGGGCGCTCGAGTGGGTGAAGTAGAGGTTCGTCATGGTGGCGACTTTGCGGTGGTGTTCTGACGTGAACGTGTGAGAAGTGAGTGAGTGTGGTGGAACGCGCGCGAGAACGACAGAGAAACGCGCCAAAAGTCGAGAAAAATGGCAGAAAAGTGCGAAGAAGCGAAATACAGATGGCGCAAAGTCGCCAAATCGATGGCAGAGGCCGTCAAGTGCGATTGCCGGATGGCACTGAGCAGCAACGCCTGTCCTGGCCAACGGCCCAGGAGAACCTCAGGCTGGTCTCCCCCGTCGCCGCCACCTCGAAAGTCGCGAATGGGTTCGTTCACAGAAAATCGCGGTCGGCGATGTCGTCGATCGATCGGTATCGGTCGGGGAGGTGCTTTCGATACGATGCGCGCGATGCCCGACGCGCGCTGTGATGGCTTTGTGCGGTTGGCAAAGTTTTGTCGTGGTTGAGGCGAGAAAGGTCGGGGGAGCCTGAAGGAAGAATCTGGACTTGAGGCGGCCAGCGGACAAACGATGGCGCTAAGCCCGTTTAGGCTCTCACACCCTCCCTAAAGCTTTGTTGGCGGTGCCTGAGGCTTGAAGCCGAGAAAGTACAGGGTACTTGGCCTGCACGCGCTCACGTGCTGACTAAAGTGCTGAAGCGATTTTCTGGGCGTATCTATGGCTAGAAGTCGCGCTGGTTTTTTTGTCTAGCAGCCAAAAACGCCCGCTCTTAAGTAGCCGTACTTTGCCCTTTCCAACCATCCCCTCCTCCCGTCTGACGTTACGCCGGTGACTCAGCTCTGACAAGATGCCTTCCAATCAATGGAACTGGAGCATCGCATTCTGCGACTGCGAAAAGCCGAGAATCAATGGAATATTTGCGCGTCTTCAGGCTGATCTCGCCCGCGCCGCGACGGATTCTATTGATTCAGTATCTGGGTGGAAGACACGTCAATGCTTCTTCTCTGGGTACTCCGTATGACGCTAGCTGCTGCATGCAGCTCTAAAGGCTTTTCCAACAGCACGCGCATCAAAGCCACCTTGTTCTTTGTTCTCCTCCTCAGCCGCCAATCCTTTCATTGTCCCGTTCGCGCGCATTCAACGCTTCCTCCTCGCGCCCCTGCCTGCGCCGCTCTTCTTGGCAGGCACTTTTTCCTCCATATCGCTCTGGCCCTCTCCTGGACTTCTACGTCTCATAGTACCGGTTGACACTGCGATAAACTCGTCCTCGCTGTCGCTTTCACCCAGGTTGAACAGGATCGGCATGCGGAAGCTCTCACCCTCATCCAACGCCTTTGATGGGTCGAGCGTCAAGACGTCCACCTCCTCGTCCTCAGCATCGAGCCGCCGCCGGTGGATCTCTTCTTGCGCATAAATATCGAATTCGTCCTCCCGCTCGATGTACTCGACATTCTCCTCAACCTCTGCAAAATCCGGCGCCAGCGCCGACCACTTCTGCGGGCTTATGACGGACCATATGAATATCCGGCCGGTCTCCAACCCGCACGCAGCCAAGAGTGCCCGGGCAGGATGCCACTCGATCACGCCCTGCTCCTCCTTGGGATCCTTGAGCATGCACACGAGACTGCCGTGGTTGCGCTCCCAGACGTACAGCTCATGGTTGTTATACGTTGAGGCTGCCACGTACTCGCCGGTTGCGCTGAATGTGACATGGTTCCATGACAGCTTGTTGACCACGTCCTGGAACTTGTGTTCCAGTGGTAATTGTAGAGTGTCGAGATCGAGGTCCTCGACCGACAGGTTGGGGACTCTGAACGTCCGAATGATGCGGTCTTGCGAGTTGACCAGCAGCTCGCGACCCGACCCCGTCATGCGCATTGTAGTAATGGCTCCCGAGCATATCTTATCGGAATATATAATCTCGTAGCACTTGGCATCAATGATGTTGAGTTTGCCCTTGTTCGTTCCGGCGAGGATGTGGTCGCCCGTTGTGCTCCAGATGGCCGACGTTGTCATCTGTTTCGCATCCTCCTTGGCTTGCTTTTCTCTAAATGCGGCGTCACCGTCCGCGTTTGATCGCTTCGGCGCCGAGGGAAGGATGTGCTTGACGTCGACGGGTTCCGACATGTCCACCAGGACGGGCTGCTCCTCAAAGAGCGCTGCGACGAACTGGAGGCTGTTGTTCGCAAGTCAGCGTGGGATTTCTTGAAGGCGCGCGCCAACTCACTGGTTCCATGGGTGAAGCTCAGCCATGTATGCGGGGGCGCGAAAGCGCACCTCGCGGAGTCTCTTTCCGTCCTGGAGGTCCCAGAGGATTGCTTTCCAGCCCTGGCAAGTCGTGAGCAGGTATTGGCCACATCTTGACCAGCTCAGAAAGGTGATGCTCTTGTTATGACCCCTCAGCTTCCTCGCCACTCCCATGGTCTCCAGGTCCCACACGACCACTGTGCCGTCGACCCGGCCCGAGGCGAGATAGTCGCCCTTGCGGTTGAAGCGCAGCATGGTCGCATGTCCGGAGCGGATCGTGTTGGTGATGTTTTCCGGGTAATCCTGGAGGAGATAGTCGTCTGATAGTAGGAGATTCATGGCGGCGCGTCGCTACCTATGCCCGGGCGTCAGGGGAAAGTGGTCGGATTGAGCTTGTCGCGTTCCATGGAGGGGAAGCTCTGTGGTACGGAGTACGCTCCTAAAATTCGGGTCTCAGCCGCGTTGTTTAAGGTGGGCGCTGATCTGCAAGGCTGCGGTGGGGCCTGATCCACTCGCTTATATCCACGCCTTGGGGTGCTCTCTTGTCGTTCTAGCCCCACAATGCACTAACAATTCTCGCAACAGCCCCTCCACTCTAATCCATTCCACGACAAGAACACCACCAAATAACTACGTATTGCTGACTCTAGACTGCCTCGTCCACGTTTAACCAAAATGGCAAACTCAAAGTACGTTGTATATCTCGAGAAGGGACATATCATGTATGTTATCTAATCACTTCCAAGATTCGAGTATGTCCGCGACTTTGAGACGACAGACTCTCTGCTGCCCAACACGTGGATCGTGGTCCGGGTTGATGGACGAGGCTTCACAAAGTACATTACGCCCCGACTCTCCCAGCTACGAATCTCAATTAATTTCTGCAAAAAAGGATGTGTGCAAAATATGACTTTGAAAAGCCAAATGACGGCAGAGCCCTGAATCTCATGAACACTGCCGCCAAGGCCGTCGTGACTGAGATACCAGAAATCACCATCGCCTATGGAGTCAGCGATGAATACAGGTTTTTCCTCCTTTTCACTCCCAACTCTCGGGCCTAACATGTTACTTGTAGTTTCGTCTTTCACAAGACATGCACTCTGTTCGAGAGAAGGGCGAGGTAATAGGACTGCCCCCCTGACCTGCCCGGGACCATCTCTAACCTGATCGATCAGCAAGCTTGTCAGCACTGTTGTCTCGACATTCACGTCCAACTATGTATTCTCATGGTCGACGCATTTCCCGGATTTCCCTCTCTCACAGCCCCTCCCGTCATTTGATGGCCGAGCGGTCTGTTATCCCAGCGTCCAGAATCTCCGCGACTACTTGAGCTGGCGGCAAGTGGACTGTGAGATTCCCTCTGCCGGCGGCGAGACGAGTGTTCTGACGTGCATTACAAGGCCATATCAATAACCTCTACAATACAACTTTCTGGTCCCTGATCCAACTGGGGGGTCTTGACAACAAGGAGGCCGAAAAGACCCTTGCGGTGAGTGATCTTGCTCTCTCTGTTGAATCGAGTGGAAATCTAACAGCCTGGACAGGGCACATTGGCATCGGACAAGAATGAGATTCTCTTCTCGCGGTTCTCCATCAACTACAACAACGAGCCCGAAATCTTCAAGAAGGGCAGCGTCATTTTCCGTGATGTATGTCGTGTCCGAGAGCTTCCACTTGCTCGCGGCGCTTGCACTAACACCTTTGACAGTACGAGCTGGTTGACCCCGGCTCCCACAGCGTCACGCAAACCATCGACTCTATCGCGGAACCGGTTCGACAGTCCAAGTCGCAGAGGGAGAAGGACAGGAAGAGCCGGGCAAAGGCACGAGTGGTGGTGGAGCACCTGGACATCATCAAGGACGACTTTTGGGATCAACGGCCTTGGCTTCTGTCCAACAAGCCGGGTAGAATTCCAAAGGAGACGTGAATATGAATCTATTGGGGTATCATTCAAAAAGTGTCGACCTGAACTCCGTAAAGATGCTAGTATGCCTTGGTGGTTAAAGTCTCCTGCCGAACTGCTAGATCCTCATGCCGCCGCCTCCTTGCGTCTTTGTCTCCTCCTCTTTTCCTCCTTCCTAGCTCTTCGTCGGCGCTTTTCCTCGTCTGCATCGCTCGACTCGGTCGAAGATTTTGGCGTCTTGGTCGGCTTCACCTTCCGCTCGCGTCGCGCAGCCTTCTTGAGGGCGCGCTCCTCTTTACGTTTCCGCTTTGCTTCCCTTCGTGCTCTCCTCTCCTCCTTGGACTCTTTCCGCGGTGCCTGGTCCTTGGACTTGTCGGTTTCCGGCTGGTCACTCGTGTCATCCTCGGTGGAAGACTCGGTGCTTGGGTCCCTGACCTGTAGCTTGCCGATTGTGCCCTGCAGGAATCCCCCCCGCACAAAGGTCGAGTACACGGAGTACTTGCCGAGGTTCTTGTCGATGACGTTGAGCTTGCCCGTCGTGATTGTCTGCACGACCTTTCCCTTTTTCGACGTGTCGAGCCCCTTTAGCTGCTCGTCGAACGCGTTCATCCACCACTGGTCGCTCGTGAAGTGCTGCTTCTGGCCCAGCCCTTGGGTGTTGTCCTTGCGGTTCAGCAGGAGGGGCTTTGCGAGCCCGATGGCGTCGTCGCTCTTGTGGAGGGAGTGGCCGGTTCCCCGCCATCCCTGGGCGGAGAGGAGGGCGTGGGCATTCATCGTGCCGGTGTTGGGAGCCCAAAGACGGGTTCTGTGCAGCAGCAGTTGGACGAGCAAAAGAAGAGCTGCATATGTTGAGGAAACTCGAGTGCCGGCCGTTCTGGTAATTTTTTTAAGTGGGTCGAATTCTTATCGCTGAGCTTATCAGCTGTGCCTACTACTCGCAGACTCGTTCCTGGCTAGGTCGATTTAGACTTGGAGACCTACCCGAGAGTTTCCACTCGAATAATACGTAGCAATTCATCAATGACGTTCCTTCCCTCATCCTGGTATTCGAATTGGGCCCGGTTGATGAGGAATTGGTGGCGCTTTCATATCAAGCCACTTACTGCTTTGAAGAGTAGAGAGATCTCCATAAAGTCTACGTTTTGACTCAGAATACGTGTGAGTCTAATCGTGGAGGCCCAAACAGCGACTCTGGGCGATGACGTATCTCTACTGGAATTTGCTTACGGGCACGGGCTGAAGGGCACAAGTAGATAATAAACAACTACATTAAAGTCAATGGTATACCTCGGAAAGGCCTTCACCTGACGATATCAGGTTGGCTTCTGTCTGCCTTGCTGCCTTGCTTATTGTACGTCTTCGGGCCAAGCACGTGACGGTGACCCAGATAGACAGACACATCTCCCTCCCGTCCTTCTTGATCCTCCAAGTGATTTCATCAACATCATATTCCTCCTTCCTCTCTCTTATTTTAGTGCAGTGCAGCTCAGCTCGGGGGCCCTGCGTTTCAGGACGACAGCACAGCCAACAACACTAGCAGACTAGGCAGAGAAGGATCGCGTACCCTGGGTAGCCACAGACCACCATCGATGACAGGGAGGGAGCGACACTTGACAACCCATTGCATCATAACAGTTGCTCCCACGCCAGCTCCTCGTTCGATCTCGCAAGCTCAACACTCATAGAGCTGGAAGCGTGAACCTTTCTCAATACTGTCACTGTCGCCTTCTCCGCGGGCGACGACAGCATGATGGCGCCGACATGCTCCGACCCCCGCCAGATCGTCATCTCCCTGAACCCCGCTCGCCGTCAAGCCCTCTTCCAACTCGTCAATGAAATCACATCCTTCATGAGCTCTCAGCTCGAGGTCCCCGATGATGAGCTGGGCCCCGTCTTGTCCACCCCTCGTGACGAAAGCGGACCGTCAACGCCGAGGGACGATGAGCCCGAGAAGCGCGTGCAGCAGCCGTCCAAGGCATCTGACCAGGCGATGCGCATCCAAAGGGCTGCTCTCAGGCACATGGAGGAGTGGAAGCAAGAGTTCATGCCCAAGCTCGAAGAGATTGTTCGAGTCAAGGACGACCACAAGATCCAAGGAGAGAGACGCAAGCACGCAGAGGCCCTGGAGAAGAAGAAGCTCGACACGCCTGAGGACGGCGAACACCTCATCAGCTTCGGCGAGGTCAAGATCGACCAGTCCCAAGACGTTGCTTCGCTCCAGTCGCTCTACCACCCAATCCCAACGAGGCTGACGACGATCCCCGCCCAAGACAGAAGAGAGGCCCTCTCATGCATTCTGCTGCTTCTGCTCTCGACGGGTAAATATTCTGCCCACTCGAGAGCCCTGGCCCTCTACCTGGCATCGTCACTCGAAATCCCACAATCCTTCATCATCCAGGAAGAGATGGCGATCGCCAAGACTCTTCTCGAGTCCTCCAAGGATGAGGACCAGCAAAAGGAGGTCATGTCAGCCGAAGCTGAGGCAGCCAAGCGTCGACAGGACAACAAGTTCAACCGGTTCTGGAAGGTTGGGCTTGCTTCAGTGGCTGGAGCAGCAGTCATTGGCGTGACGGGCGGTCTGGCTGCCCCTCTGGTTGCCGGTGCTGTTGGCGGCATCCTCGGAGGTGTCGGCCTGGGAGGGGTTGCCAGTTTCCTGGGCATCTTCTGGATGAATGGTGCTCTCGTCGGGGCTTTATTCGGCGCCTACGGAGCCAAGATGACGGTATGTCACCCACCATAGAACAACAACAGCAACGAGGGGCCGAGTCCCAACTGACGGATCAATAGGGTGAAATGATGGACAAGTATGCCAAGGAAGTCGAGGATTTCCGCTTCATCCCCCTCAAGGAAGAATGGGGCCAAGAGTTTAGAGCTGGGACCCCACAGGCACGAGGACAGGACGAACGTCGCCTCCGTGTCACCATCGGCATCAACGGCTGGCTCAACTCGGAGGAAGACGTCACGAAGCCCTGGCGCATCATGAGTGACGACAGCGAGGTGTTTGCCCTGCGTTACGAAATGAAGTCGCTCATCGAGCTCGGACATGCCCTGCGTACTTTGGTCGAGTCACTTGCGTGGAAGACCCTCAAGCTGGAGATCCTGAAGCGCACCGTCCTTGCTACCCTCCTCGCGGCCCTCTGGCCCATCCAGCTGCTTGCCACCGCCTCAAACGTGGACAACCCCTTCAACCACGCACACAACCGGTCCCGCAAGGCAGGCCAACTGCTCGCCGACGCCCTCATCAACAAAGTCCAGGGCGAGCGACCTGTGACCCTGGTCGGCTACTCTCTCGGTGCGACGGCGATCCATGCATGCCTGCAATCTCTCGCCCAGCGACAAGCGTTTGGGCTGATTGACAACGTTGTCATCATCGGAGCACCCGCACCCGCGGTGCCGACTCACTGGCGCACGCTCCGCTCCGTCGTGTCGGGCAAGATCTTCAACGTCTACTCCGAGAACGACCTGATCCTCGGGTTCGTGTACCGCGCCCACAGCCTCGCCAGGGGAGTTGCGGGCCTGCAGGCGATCCAGGATGTCGAGGGAGTCCAGAACCTCGACCTGAGCGAGTCGGTCAGCGGGCACCTGCGGTATCCGGACCTCACCGGCGAGATCCTCCGCAAGTGCGGCTTCGTGGGCGTCAAGGCCGCATCCGAGATCGAGAAGGATGACTTCATCAAGATGAAGGATGACCGCGCCGAGGGGGATCTCATTGATTTCGACGGCGCGCCCTCGACGGAAGGCCTGAAGAGCCCCCGGTCGCCGGGCCAGGAGGAAATCTCGAATGACCTCCGCGGGTTGAACATCTCTCCCCCGGGCCTTGTGTCACCGTCGCAAGCCCCGGCCCCAGGCAAGACACCCCGGGACTCTGCCTGGGAAAACCCGCCGCTTCCTCGACGCCCTACCGCCAAAGAAGATGACGAGGAGCCTGTTCCAGCCCTCCCCCGACGCCCTACCGCCGTTGACGAGAAGCCCGACGACACCACCCCTGATGATCAGGATCCCTCCCCACCTCTTCCTCGACGTCCCTCAGAAGAGGCAGAACCTCGTCCATCCCGCGGTTCCATCGGGACCAAGGAACAAGACGCCAACCCTCCTCTCCCAAGGCGCCCTACTGAGCAAGACTCGCCGGCATCCAAGCAGCAGCAGCAGCAGCGGCCATGGACACCAGAGTCGAACCTCACAGACGACGAAGAATACGGTGGGATCGTCATGGTCAACTACGATAGCGACCACAGTAAGAGGTAGTCTACCCGCAAGCTGTGAGAACCAGGGGTACGGTCGGTGGTGGATGCGCGATGGAGCCACTAAAAAAAAAAAAAGAAGGAGGTGAACGAAAAAAAAACATACAACACTCGGCATTCGCCAGTCGTCACCGACCTGACTACTACTCGAGCGCTCTTCAGCTTCTCGATGGGAGAGCGGACGGGATCCCGAGTTTCCTGAAGGCTGTGGTCGTATGTGCTGGTTGTGAAGGAATCAGAGCTTATGTAGATTTACTTCGCAATAGAGCATGGATGGGGGGGATTACAAGGGGACTTTAGCGTACAATGATAGTGACTGTTAGATGGATGGATGGGTTTTGCCATGGTTCCTGTTGTTTTGACCAAACATTGAGATCAATTACATCTTCAAGACATATCTGCGTTGGGGGATCATGAAGCCTCTCCCCCCCCCGAGGACCGCGACAGGGCTAGTCTTGACAGTTTCGACAGGCAAGGACCAACCAGAGTACCGACAAGTGTCGAGAGATGGCATGCTACAAGACGAGATTGGTTCTGATGGTTGCTCAGTAGTATGAATAGATATGAGGAAGAAGAAAATACACGACTATATGGGCACTTTAAGAAGTCCCAACCTTTCCCTCGTCTTCCCAAGGCCTTCTTCCTCTTGTAACGTCCAGTATCCGCACGACTTTTTTCTTCTTCCATCTTCTTCTTCCATCTTCTAGTGGTATCATAAGTCAAGGGGGAAAAAAGAAAAAGAAAAGAGACCCAAGAGAAAATGAAAACAAATTAGCGACAGCTGGTATTAGGCGCTTGCAGGGCGTGCGAAATGTGTCTCGTAGATGTGTCACATGGTTTGCCTTGACAGTCCAGAGACTGACGAATGGCCTCGGCATGTTGCCGGAGGAGGGTATATAAGAATGCGCCTCGATTGCGAGTCAGACGGCACGTCGTTCAGCGGCGGGCGGCGGCATAGGCCTGGGGTGCAGCTGTGCCCTCCATGTTACCCGTCAACTCTGCAACACGAGCCTTGATTCGTGCAACTCGGGATTCAATCGCTAAAGAACCAGTTAGTCTTCTTGGTCTCCTGCCGGCCAGAAATATATAGGTGGCACTCACTCTCTTCTCCACTCGTATCGTCTTCGCCATCAGCACCCTTGTGAGCTCCTCGGGCTGGCTCCTCCGGCGGGCGGGTAGCGGCTCTCTCAGCAGCGTTCTTGCGGATCTGGGCCCATCGATCTTGAACACCAGGGCCGGCAGCATGGCTCAGCTTCTCCTCAGGTGGCGCTTCTGCGGGAAGCTTGGGGGAATGGCGGGACTCTCGTGCAATAGGAGGAGGTGTCGCGTCATCTTCATCGTCAGTGTCGGGGATGAAGGCAGGCTGGTCCTCGAGGGGGCCTTGGTGGAACTGCGGAGTCTCCTGCACAACGGGGGTCGAGTCTTTGGTGCCGGCGGGGAGCTGTTCCTCATCGATAGTTGGCTCAGGTACCTCCAGAGTCTTCTGAGGTGTATCGACTCGCTTCACGGGTTCCTCCATCGGTGTGACAAACTCGGCAGGTGTGGGGGTGGCAAATTCAAGCTCATCAGTCTGCGCTGGGACGGGCTGAGGA
>JABFEP010003307.1:0-15816 GCA_013618265.1 Fusarium albidum
AGAAAGAGAGAGAGAAAAGCCGAGATCTAAAGTTCTTCAAAGGTGAGAAGTTGCTCTGCTTATATGAGGCTATGGCTTCATTGCCGACGATGCTTTCCCTTTCGGCAGCCTCGGCCCACCAAAGAGAGAAGAGCCCAGGCGTTTTAGTGTGTACGTATAAGAAGGCTGCGTACGCAAGTGGCGGGGGTGGGAAGAGAGACTGGGCCCATGGATGTCTCGAAAAATAATCGCTGCCTGCCTCCCCTGCCTCGGGGTAGGACTGGATGAACCAGCCAAACTGCGGATAGGCAGGCAGGGGTGAGAAGAAACGGTCGACATGAGTTTTTGTCTCATCTTTTGTGGAAGAATACTCATGCGGTGTAGACTTTATTTTCATGGCGGGCGCTGCACTTGCTAGCTAGCAGCTTGTCAACAAGGGTCTCTTGAGCAAAGCCTCAGATCTCCGCCGCACTCTTATCTCGTTCTGTCGGCCTGACATGCCTCGCCATTCGATTCTAGTCGTGAGCCATTGGGGCTGTGACTCGCTTGTCTTCCAGGCCAGGCAGGTGGTGGCCGGTGAATGCGACCTGATGCTAGAGCTCCTCTCATGCACATGTATGCAGCCCATGATCGGCACGGGTCCGTCGGAGTAATTTTCAAGTCCCATCGGATGCTGCGATCAGTCATTGATGCTGAACAAGCACGGACAAGTTCTCTTGACGGGCTGCTTAGCCAGGACAATAGGGTACCTAATCTGCTACGTAATGTACCAGATGACCCATTTCGGTTCACTGTATCTTTTGCGGCTGATGAGAAGCACTAGTATTCGCAGAGTCGGCAGAAGGGTTTATTCTGCTGTAGCCTTGGTCATCATTCAACGAAGTGCTCATGTTGGCCATCATCAACCAATGACGCTCCTCCCCTTTCACCAGCCAAAATGACCATTTCCACCATGATGATTATCACCATCTGCTCCAAACCATCGTATTGTAGTCTAGTTATCTGCAACCATGAACTCCAAACTCCCGAAGTTCTGTTCCAGGCTGCCAACCGCCCCGTCACCGCATCGTCCGGTGCTGTCGGGCTCGCCAGCTGATTGGACTCGCGGTGAGCTCGAGAATGGCCAGTCCTGTGCGCATGTCGTCGACCGCCTCATGTAGGTCGCCTTGGTGTTGAGAACATGTCTGGTAGGACAAGCATTACCTTCAGCCCAATGCCGACCTTGGCCATCAGAGGCAGCAGAGTCCCCTCGCCTATCTCAAAGCCGGTCTTGTTCTTCTGAGCCAGCCAGCTCAGAGATAATTCTTCTTCTTAGCGGTCCTGGTGTATTGTGTGAGGTGCCACTCGACATCACCATCCTTGTTCTCGAGGGTGCCGCTGCGGATCTCAAATACTCTCATCGTCATCCGGGGACCAACTTCGGCCAACTCGACACTGTCATATCCTGTCCTCACAAAGACGTGATGCCTGACCTCGATGCTATCCTCAATGTTCTTGAATGTCACAACTCGGTTGCCAACCTTGTTCTTGCTGGTGATGGCTTCCCTAGGGGGGAAAGTGTGCTTCAACACCTTGACAACCCGCTCTCCCAAACGAGTGGTGAAGCCGTCAAAGATGAGGTGAGGGTATGACTCGCTCACTGTTCCTCGAACGCTGCCAGGGATGTCGTGACGCAGTACAACATTGTGCAGGGAGAATGAAACGGTCGGGCCGTGGGGGAAGTGTGACAAGGTGAGCGCGGTCGGGGTACCACGGTGCTCGTGGAGGAGAACAATGTCGGAGAGGCCCGCGGATTGGGCGGATCGCACGAGGTCGGGCAAGATGAGATTTCCGCGGTTCAGGCGAACAGCCGTGGGGAGGAGTAGCCTGATCTCCTTTGCGAAAGCTGCTAACCTTGCGGAAGGATCGCGCGAAGTCGTCACGAGCACACGCGGGTCGACAATCCCAGACAGCTGGGCGTATTCATCGTCGAGGTCAAGCTGCTCGTTGGTCGTGAGGTCGGGCCGCGACTCATCGTACTGGTAGTCCTTGCGCAGAGACTTGTCGTTTGCGATCGTGGGATCCAATGGCTTGCCGGAAGCAAGGGATGACCTCAACTTCGCTCGTTTCTCGCTGATTTCGGCGTCTCGTAGCAGAAGAGCCCGTCGGTAGAGATAGTCGCGCCTTTGGCGCGCTTGTTTGCGCTTGACAAATGTTAGAACAGGCCAGACTGAGAGCAACGATGTCCCGTTTCGACTCACAATCATAATTGAGAAAAGTGGTATGCCCGCTTCCAGCAATCCTTACAGTTCGAACGTTGGCTGTTGATATAAAATTTCCCCAAACGCCGCCACTACCTACTACTAGAGAAAAGTTACTACTAGAGAAAAGTTCCTTATCAGTGGCCGGGCGTGATGCCGCTATCGATAACAAATTGTACGCCTGCCTATCACGTGGGCGCAAAATGTCCCACCAAACTCCGCCAGGAAAGAGGGCCTGCTGCTCACCCATCGATATATTCTACTTCACCATAAAACAAATTTCTTACCCTTGGAGCCTGGTGCGTATCGAGACTTAGGCCGCTACTACTGTCCCGCTTGACCCAGGTTCTCTCTCTCGCGGCCTGCCACGCTTTCTTTTCGGCGCATTTGTTCTCGCGATGATGTGAGCCTTACCAGCGACCTGCAACACCCAATCACTTTCAGAATCCGACCCGAGTCGCCCCTAGGCCTCCCTAACGGGTCTCTTTCGAAAGAACAGCTGCTGTAGGTAAGTCGCGCTGGCTTTTGGGGTGGCTGAGAGACGTTTTGGCCTTCGCCCTGGCCCGCTGCATCACCGCCACCTTTGCGCGGGGCATTTGGGTATTGACAGGCTGTTGCAGGAAAGTCCTACGAGCCGAGAAATTTACTACAACACCAACATGGAGGGCGCGTTCACCCATGTTGGGAATCATTTGATATCCGATTCTGCCGCTGCCATCAAAGCCGGAGCCGACGACCTGTCCGCGATCGACCCTGACGAGAGCTTGCTCTATGGCAAATACGGAGATCCAAGCGGCCGTCGCCGAGCTGATGACGACGACAACCAAACAGAGGTCTTCGAAGAAGATGACAACGATAGCCTGAATAGTGTCCCGATCGATGGCTTGACCGGGCTTAAACTAAAGGGTCCGGACGAGGAGAAGGAGCTTCCGGCTCATGCCTGCGCGTAGGTTCTTCTGAAAAAAATGTGTGCGAAGATGGTTGACATTGGACCAAGATACTGCGGTATTCATTCCCCAGGATGCGTCGTCAAGTGCCTGACATGCAACAAGTGGTTTTGCAGCGCGCGGGGCAACGGAACCTCGACACATATCGTGAACCACCTAGTTCGAGCCCGCCACAAGGAGGTTCAGCTCCATCCCGAGTCAACCCTGGGCGATACAGTGCTGGAGTGCTACAACTGCGGCACAAAGAACGCGTTCCTTCTGGGATTCATCCCAGCCAAGTCCGATACGGTCGTCGTCCTCCTTTGCCGACAGCCATGTGCCGCAAATACGTCGAACAAAGACATGAACTGGGATACGTCGCGATGGCAGCCTTTGATCGAAGAACGGGCATTCCTGCCTTGGCTTGTGGCGACTCCCTCCGACTCTGAGCAGCTCCGAGCCCGCCACCTGACCCCGAACATGATCGCCAAGCTGGAGGAGATGTGGAAGATTGAGCCGAAGGCGACCGTGGTTGACCTTGAAAAGGCATCGAGCATTGACGACGACCCCAGCCCGGTCCTGCTGGAGTACGACGATCCGTATCACTACCAGAACATTTTTGGGCCTTTGGTTAAGATGGAGTCCGATTACGACAAGAAGCTCAAGGAGGCACAGTCCGAGGATGGGCTGATCGTACGTTGGGATTATGGCCTGAACAACAAACATCTTGTTAGCTTCAACCTCCACAAGATTGAGTCCGGCGATGTGAAGCTCGCAGTCGGTGATGAGATGCGACTGCGCTACAAGGGCGAGCTCCGATCCCCCTGGGAGGGAGTAGGATACGTCATCAAGATTCCCAACAACCAGTCGGATGAGGTGACGCTTGAATTGCGCAAGACCGGGAACGAGAAATCCGTGCCGACCGATCTCTCTCACAATTTCTCTGCAGACTATGTCTGGAAGGCCACCTCCTACGACCGTATGCAGCTCGCCATGAAGACCTTTGCTGTCGATGATATGAGCGTTTCGGGTTACATCTTCCACACCCTACTGGGCCACGAAGTTCAGCTGCAGCCCCTGAAAACAAACCTGCCTAAGAAGTGGTCTGCCCCTGGTCTCCCCGATCTCAACCCTAGCCAGGTGGGCGCCATCAAAGCAGTTCTGCAGAAGCCGTTGAGCCTGATTCAGGGCCCTCCTGGAACTGGCAAGACGGTTACTTCTGCCACCATCATCTATCACCTCGCCAAGATGAGCGGCAACCAGGTCCTGGTGTGTGCTCCCTCCAACGTTGCCGTTGACCAGCTTTGCGAGCGTATTCATCGTACGGGGCTCAAGGTTGTTCGTCTTACCGCAAAGTCGCGGGAGGATGTTGAGTCGTCTGTCAGCTTCCTGGCTCTCCACGAGCAAGTCCGCATGTCAGAGCACAACAGCGAGCTTGTCAAGCTCTCGCAGCTCAAGAACGAGCTTGGCGAGTTGTCCAGCCAGGACGAGAAGAAGTACAAGCAACTCACCAAGGTCGCTGAACGGGACATTCTCAACAACGCCGACGTGGTCTGCTGCACCTGTGTGGGAGCTGGCGACCCTCGCCTTTCCAAAATGAAGTTCCGTAATGTCTTGATTGACGAGTCGACCCAGTCAGCGGAGCCTGAGTGCATGATCCCTCTTGTCCTGGGGTGCAAGCAGGTCGTTCTGGTTGGCGACCACAAGCAGCTTGGCCCGGTCATCATGAACAAGAAGGCAGCCAAGGCTGGACTCAACCAGTCACTCTTTGAGCGGCTGGTCAACCTCAAATCTCAGCCTATCCGACTCAACATCCAGTACCGAATGCATCCTTGCTTGTCCGAGTTCCCCTCTAACATGTTTTACGAGGGTACTCTGCAGAACGGCGTCACGCACGAGAACCGCTTGCGAAAGGACGTCGACTTTCCCTGGCCCGTTGCTGAGATGCCTATGGCGTTCTGGTCTAACCTAGGCCACGAAGAAATTTCTGCTTCGGGAACGTCGTACCTGAACCGCACCGAGGCATCCAATGTCGAGAAGGCCGTCACGAGGTTCTTCAAAGCTGGCGTCAAGCCCGCCGATATTGGTGTCATTACTCCGTACGAGGGCCAGCGCAGCTACATCGTGACAACCATGCAAAACTCGGGCACCTACAAGAAGGAATACTACAAGGACGTTGAGGTCGCTTCAGTCGACGCCTTCCAGGGCCGTGAGAAGGACTTCATAGTTCTCTCCTGTGTTCGATCCAACGACAACCAAGGCATTGGTTTCTTGTCTGACCCTCGTCGCCTCAACGTCGCCCTGACTCGAGCCAAGTACGGCCTTGTCATTCTTGGAAACCCCAAGGTCCTATCTAAGCACGAGCTCTGGCACAATCTGCTTGTCCACTTCAAGGACCGCAAGTGCTTCGTCGAAGGTCCTCTGACCAATTTGCAAGCATGCTTGCTGCAATTCAGTCGTCCCAAGGTGAGCTACCGCCAGAAGAACCAACAGCCGCAATTTGGGGCGGGCAGCTATCTCAACGGACGGTTCAACCCGCCGCCCTCTGGTCGAGACTTCGACTTGGGCTCCATGGTGTCGTACATCCCCGATGATGTTTCTTCCGTCCACGGCTCTGCCTTCGGGGGTGCCTCGCTGAACAGCGCCTTCCCACCCATGTTCTCCAGCTTCACCCCCGATCAATGGCCTGGTCTTCCTGGTGTCGCCGCGCCTGGACGAGGCGGAAAGAGCCGCGGCCGTGCCACAGAGAGCATTGCAGGCGAGAGCGTGGCCAACTCTGAATTCACGGACGCGTCTTCAAGCGTCATTAGTGGCAAGGGCGTTGGACAGGGCGGTGTCAGCCTTGGGGCAGGGCTCCACGACGCCGTCACTGGAATGCGGCCAGTTTCCTATAGCCAGAGCGACCGACTGAAGCAGTATGTCGAGAGCAGCGGTCGCATGGTGCCAGGCAACAGTTACGGACGTCGATTTGACGATGACGAGAAGAGCATTAGCACGGCTTTCCACAGCCAGATCGGTGGTGGCTACGACTGAAGGACGACGTGAGCGATACGAACAGATGATTGCGCAAGTTTTGCATCCTACGGGCTCTGCTGCACGACCTTGCCCTCCGCCGGACCACCAAGCGCGGTTGGCAGAGGACGTCGTCCTTTATCGGGCCTTTCTCACTAAAGGCGAACACGGTCGAGCCCACCCGAACTGCGGCGACTGTGTCGTGTCCGAGGTTTTGGACACGGCCGGCCAGACAGGCCAGGCAGTACAGAGACGTGGAAGTTCACGTTGCCTGTGTCTCGACGTAAGAGGGCCTGCACGGGGTCGTGGCAGGCCCGGCAGATGCACATTGTCTTGATCTTCAAAGCATTGCAATAGCGGGAGGAGGTGAAGGGAAGAGCTGAGGTTGTGTATTTGCGCGAGAACAGCGGGGAATGGCCCAGGGTCGACCAGCGGCGGGTGTGAGTGTCGTCGTCAAATGCGGTGGTGGAGGAGACGTCGTAGGACAGGGTGCCCAAATCCACCTCGCAGGACCTTTGGGCCTCTCAGCCTTTTGGTGCTTTCAGTGCCATATCGAATTTGTTCACTGACCATAGCCACTCCTTTTTTAAATAGACAGGTAGCTAACTTGAGTCGATCCTTTGCATGTTCAGGGGCAGGCGTGCAAGCAAGTGCCCTAGCTTGTACGGACTAGCCATGCCGTCGTCCGTATCCTCGTCTTCGTCCTAGAGTTAGTTACCCGTTCTATGTAGGCTCTCGTCTCCTCTGCTGTGAGCGCTGGGCTAAACTCGAGGCAATGATGTAACTCGGATAGATGCCATCCAAATTGATGCGCAGGAAGAGAGCTGAAGACAGACCATGGTCTTATTGCTGGTCTGTCTGCTGTATCGAGGGCTATGAGATTGGCTCTCTCAGCTCGAGATCTAGACCATGGAGTTGTGCAAGCAAGCCTTGAAATAATAAATGGGGCTGGACTAGCGTTGATGGATGTACAGACTACAGAGCCCACAGGTGCGATCTTCAGGGGGGCGTGACGTCTAGATCACCCAAAACCCTAGCTGAGGGAGGTGCCAGAAAGGCGGCCCGGCTGATACGAGAATTTCCCAGGGGCTTGTAGCACAAGGGGGACTCCACATGTGTAGTGCTGGCTCTGCCCTGTCTTGCCTGTCTGCCTGTCCATCCCCTCTGCCCCTCTACCTAATGAGCCGATCAGTGGGATACACCCACTGTTCCACGCGTTCTAAACTGGAGCTCAAGTTTCGCGTTCTGACCGACGACGGGGTTTAATAAAATGCGACGTCACTCTTGGTTCTCCATTGCGGGACATGGCGAGCGTGATTTCAGGTACCTACCTACCCAGGGCTGCGGTAAGGAAGGAGACGGGAGCACTGTACGACTGGAGACTGCCCCGTATCGCTGCTAAAGGTACCTTAGGTCATGTAGCACTGCGCATGTACAGTAAGCTGCCCCCCTGAGGCTGCATACAAATGATTGATCCCTTGGCTGGCTCCCCTGCCTTTTGTCTCTCCACACTTTGACATTGACTGTGCCGCACCCTTGGAGAATCTGTCTTTTTCATCTTCGCCCGCTGTCTCTCTGCTTCTGCTTCTGCTTCTTCCTCTTCCTCTTGTGTGCTCCATCTCTCCTTTTCAGCACTACTATCATTGCCTCATTCCGTCCTTACAGACAAGACTCTCGCCTCTCTTTTTCCCACTCAAAGCTTGAGAGCAAACGACGACCAACGAGCTTCAATCTCTCGATCGAGTCACCAGCGGTTCCAACCCGCGATGCGCCCATCATGTTAAGTATAGGTGGACTCCAAGGGCGCATAAGCCGTCGCTACATCAGTCTTTTCCTCTTCATCGCCGTCACCTGGTTCCTCATCCACAGCTTCCGACCTATCGACCACTACCGCGCCGTCAGGATCGGCACCTACAACTACCTCCCCAGCAGCTATGACTGGAGCAAGAACCGCGTCTTTTACCCACCCCAGGAGATAAAGACTCCCCTAAACGCCTCGGCCAAGGCCCTCCCGCGCGTCCAGGCTGAGCGCACCGGCTCGTCTGAGGACCACGAGACCCTCGCCAAGAAAACGGCCATCAAGAACGCCTTCATCAAGACCTGGGACTCGTACAGAGAGCATGCCTGGGGCAGGGACCAGCTGTCGCCCCTGTCGCTGAAGGGCAAGACGACCTTCAACGGCTGGGCTGTCCAGATCATCGACAACCTTGACACCCTCTGGATCCTCGACATGAAGGAGGAGTTCAAGGAGGCCGTCCAGGCCGTTGCCATGATTGACTGGGCCCGCTCGACTGAGGACCATCTGAACCTGTTTGAGGTTTGCATTCGCCACCTTGGTGGACTCCTCGCCGCCTATGACCTCTCCGACGAGGCCGTTCTGCTCGGAAAGGCGATTGAGCTGGGCGAGATGCTGTACGCCACCTTCGACACCCCCAACCGACTGCCCTCTCACTGGCTGTATTTCAACGATGCCAAGAAGGGCCGCCAGAAGGCCGATTTGAGCATGTCGGGCGCTGCCGGCGGCTCAATGAGTCTCGAGTTCACCCGTCTGTCCCAGATCACGGGCAACCCCAAGTTCTTCGATGCGACGGAGCGCGTGAAGCAGTTCTTCCTGACCACTCAGAGCAACACAAAGATTCCCGGCCTGTGGCCCCACGTCATGAACTACCGAGCTGAGACGGCCGACGAGAACCGGTTCACCTTGGGCGCCGGCGGTGATTCGCTCTACGAGTACCTGCCCAAGATGCATGCCTTGATGGGCGGCTTGGACCCCGAGTATGTCCAGATGACCAACAATGCCCTGGAGGCCGCCCAGAAGCATCTCCTATACCGGCCGCGCAACCCCCAGGATCTGAATATCCTGATGGCGGGCACTGCGGTGGCGGAACACGAGGGTGAATCGACGCTCACGGCTGAGATGCAGCACTTGACCTGCTTCATCGGAGGCACCTATGCCCTTGCAGGCAAGCTCCTCTCCCGGAAGGACTTCCTCGACCTCGGCTCTCGCCTGACGGCTGGCTGTGTGTGGGCATACGACTCTTTCCCTACCAACATCATGCCCGAGGTCTCCCTGCTCGAGGCCTGCCCCTCCATCGATGGCAAGTGCCGCTGGGACGACCACCCTGTCCGCCAGAAGGACAAGCTACCCAAGGGTTTTGCCCGGGTGCGTGACTCACGCTACCTGCTGCGACCTGAGGCCATCGAGAGTGTCTTTTACATGTGGCGCATCACGGGTGACGAGGTCTGGCGGGACGCTGCCTGGCGGATGTGGCAGGGCATCACCAAGGAGTGTGAGACGAACGATGCGTTCGCCGAGATCAGCGATGTCAACACCAAGGGCAGTGACAAGCTTGATTCCATGGAGGTAAGTTCCTGGTCTACTCTGAGCATGCGTCAAGCCGGAAACTAACATTTGGCAGTCATTCTGGTTGTCCGAGACGGTCAAGTACTTCTACCTCGTCTTTGAGGACCACAATGTGATAAGCCTGGATGACTGGGTGCTCAACACCGAGGCACACCCTCTTAAACGCCCCAAGGGCGAGGCGCCCGAGGCGAAGAGCAGCAAGTCCTGGTGGAAGTTTGGCGCATAGACCGTGATGTTTCCCCGTGTGAGCTTTCTGGATCCGATAATGATGGTTTTTTGTGTAATATCGGGCTCTGGCCTTGAGAGTCGAGTCGAGTGAGTCGAGTCGAGCTGTTGGAACTATACGTGGCAAGGTAATGATTTTTGAAATACAACGATGGGGGCAAAAGAGACAAAGCCTCCAGTCCATTTGGGTTACTGCAGATAATTCATGTCCGATGAAGGACCAGGATGACCCTCCGTCGTACGATGCTCAACGAGCAGGCCCTGCTTGCTTGCTTGCTTGCATTCAGGGTCCCAGCACACGGGATGTTGTTGAAAGACTTGCAAACATGTCTCTTGACCACTACTCCAAGTAGACCCAATGGATTGGGAGTATCATCTACATCTACGTCTCCATAACCTCGTACCGTTATTTACCCTCCTTGACCCCATCAAGAGCCGCAATCGCTGAGCATCTTCAGACTTTCCCCGGCCGATCCCAGCACCAAGCCCCGCGAAGCCCATGTCCAACCAATCAACGGCCCCGGGTCATTGATGGATTGCATCACCAAAAAATATGTACCCTCGTACACCTACCTACCTAGTTACTTTGCTCTCTCACCATCCGCTCCCACCCGAGTCTTTTCCCATTCATCTCTTTTTTGCTCTTTCCTTCTCTTTCGCCACAGCTTCGTGATGAGGCATGCCGCCGCGTCCCCCTTCCCTCCGTAGCCTGCGCCCGGCGCCAATTCCCGTCGCCGGCGCCGGCGCCGCCGCGTGGAGCCTTGTCCGGTGCCGGGCTTCTCCCCAGGCACGACGAGCAGGCCAAGTCCAAGTCCAAGTCCAAGTCCAAGTCCAAGACCAGCGCAGATGTCGACACGAAGAGGTTGCGCGCAAGAACCACTATGAGCGTCTCAGGGTGCGGCACGATGCCACACCGTCTGAAATAAAAAAGTAGGGTCTTCCGCCCGTTTCTGCCTACAAACCCTAGAACTCTTTCTAAGTCATGATGAATCACTCACAGATCCTTCTACTCCCTCTCCAAAACTCACCACCCAGACGCCAACCCCACCGACCCCAACGCATCACACACCTTCTCCCTCCTCTCAGAGTCATACACCGTCCTCTCCGACGCCGCCCGGCGAGCCGCCTACGACCGCGACGTGCTCCGTCTGCAGCTCCATCACCACCAGCAGCAGCAGCATGGCCACAACCCCAGAGCATCCTACCACTCCACGAACCCGGCTGGCGGGCGTGCTCCCTCGGGACTGAGCCGACGGAGGGGAACGTTCCGAGGACCTCCGCCGAGCTTCTACCGCAGCGGCGGATGGGGCGACCAGGCTGAGAAGCGGCGCAGGGCGCACGACGAGTCGACGGGCTTTGGCGGCGGGGGTGATGCCGCCAACGCTGGAGGAGGACGAGGACGAGGAGGAGACGCATCGTCCTCTACGCATCAAGGCCATCACCGCAGCCCCTGGGGGGACCCCTTCGGTCATCACCAGCAGCAGCACCACCGTCCCGGCATGGGCCTTGGTGACGATCCCTTTGGCCATCAGGAGGAGGTGCCGCACTTTGACAAGGCCGGCCACACGCGGACGCACCGACGGGAGGATCAGCGCCGCAAGGAGCGACACCAGAGGGCCGTCGGCGATGACGACATCGAGTTTGAGCCGCAAACGAGCATCGTCGGCCATTTCTTCATCATCTCTGGCATCCTTGCCGCCACTGTTCTGGCGCCGCTTGTGTATATCCAATTCATGCGGCTTGGGCGGCAAAAAGACAGGAACTAAGAGAGGGCGAAGGTCAGACTGGGCCGGCATGTGTTGGCGAACAGATATGGATGAACACATTGATCAACGGAGTTTTAAACGGTCGAGGCAAAAGAGCGAAGGACTAGACGAGGAATTGGTCGCTTCAAGCATGGTGGGCAATGAATTCAGCAGCGCGCATGATAAGACATTAGGTATCTTGGATATTCTTTTTTTTATTTGAGTGATAATCTACATCCATGAGACCACCGCAATGCAAGCCTGTAAGGTACAAGAGCCGTCGAGGGCGGGACAACTCTGGAGGGTATGAGTCTAGCGGATGGGTGATGCTAGAAGGTGGGGGCAAGGAGTAGCTTAACCCTCGAAGGTGAAGCTGGCACCGAGCTATGAAATGAGTTAGTCGCGTAGGTATGTGACATCACCGCAGCAGATCTCACCTTGTGGGTAGCCTGGTCGAGCTTCTGGGTGTCGAAGGAGCCACCGAGACCCAGGGTAACACCTTCACGGAGGAGGACGTTATAGGCGAGGGCAGCAATACCCCGGTCGTTGATCTTGACCTGTATTCGTCATGTCGCGTCAGTTTTCACATCTTCTCGGCATGCGAGTTCAGCGGCGCATTGCGAGCAAACGAACCTTGGCGAAGGAGACGGGGTCGATGCGGTACTTGCTGGCAACCTCAAGACCGACAGCGTTGCCGGTCTTGGAGTTCCAGGAGGCCTTGGCACCGGCCTCAACCTGCGAGTTGACCTTGTGGTAGTAAGAGGCAGCGAAGACGCTGAGGTTGTCGGAGGCAGTGATGGCGGCGCTGTACTGGGGAGCGGCGTAGCCAACGGCGGCGCTGTAGGCGGTCAGGGCAGCCTTGTTGGCGTCGTACCCGGCCGAGGCACCGGCAAGGAAGCCCTCGTGGCCGACAACGGCGTCGACGTTGGCGACGGGGCCCTTGAGGAGATCGAAGAAAGCACGGCCGTGGAAGCCGGGCTGCTTGAAGTGGAGGTTGAACTTGGCGCCCTTAGCGGCGGTGGCGGGCAGGAAGTTGAAGAGACCCTCGAGCTTGAGGCCCTTGGCGAGGGAGTCGGAGACCTCGAGCTTGGTGTCGAGGGCGTTGGCGGTGTTCCAGGTCTGGGTGACGGTCAGGCCTGTGCGGGAGTAGAACATTAGCAGCTGAGCATAGCCGTTGGGTTTAAGCACCGTCGAGAATCCGATCGGCCAGCCAGTTGCGGGCCCAAGGATTCGCGAGACGCTAAGGGAGGGGACATTGGCTTTTCTGCGACGGGGTTTGGGTATAGGCGGTGGAGACGGTGACGGAGACCGTGATGATGATGATGAAGACGACGAAGATTGAGATTGTTTTGCCGTACCGGTGGGCTTGTCGGTGTATTTTCCCTCAATCTGCAATGGCCCCCCAATGGGGTCAGGTCAGCTAGCTGCATCGTCAAACAGGCGAGCCGGTTCAGAGTTGTCCGAGGATGGTCGCTCGGAGTCGGGAGGCTGAAGCGAGCTGAGATGGCAGGGACAGGACTCACAGCAGCAGAGGTGGCCTTCTCGTGGCTGGACTTGCCAGTGACCTTGAAGGCAACGCCGTTGGGGGCGGTGTCCTTGAACTCAAAGGTGGTGGCAGAGAGGTGGTAGAAATCCTTGTTGAGGAGCTACAAAACGGCGCAATCAAAGAAGCGCAAAAGGTCAGCCATAGAAGCTCCAAAAATGATCATGAAACACGAAGAATTTTCTCTTTAGAATCTTCTTTTTCAAAGCAACAGCAACGCGAGCACCAGCCCTCTCTGTCTTCGCTCAATCGGGTGCGCGAGCGAGAACCAGCGAGCGAGGCTGAAGCTCTTCTAACCGAAGCCGAACCAAAGAAAAACAAAAGAGGGTCAAACCCGAGCAACGGCGACAGCAGCAGCAGGAGCAGCAATGAGCAGCAGGAGCAAGGGAGGAAGCATACATCGTTGGCCGGCTTGGCAATGTCGGAGAAGGCGGGAACAGACATGATTGCGGTGTATTGGTGTCTTGAGGTGGACGAGGATGGATTATAGTCTTAAGGGAAAAAACGAGGCGGGATGAAGAATTGGGATGGAGATGGACAAGTATGGGGGAGAAGGAGGAGGAGAAGCCGCGGCCTTTGAGAGTCGCGCGGGACAGAATGCACCCAATTGACACAGGGATCCAGCTGCGCACCTGGCATTTCGTTGGGGAGCAGGCAAGGCAGGGGAG
Organism: Fusarium albidum; assembly: GCA_013618265.1. Lineage (NCBI taxonomy): Eukaryota > Fungi > Ascomycota > Sordariomycetes > Hypocreales > Nectriaceae > Fusarium > Fusarium albidum. Next base: position 13,703 of record JABFEP010003307.1, read on the forward strand.
CTCTCCACCCTCGACCTCAGCGGCAAGACCCCCCTGAGCGGTGCCTCGCTCCAGCGGGGATTCGCACCTGGCTTGAGGTTTATCGGCTGATATCGGGCCCGCGGGTGAACGAACGCTGGGCCAAATCTCAATTGGCGATGGATGGCCCACGTGGAGGAGAAAGGCAATTGACTTAGCCGCAGCTAGTCAACTAACTATACCCTAACTACGCGTAAGGAATTTCTATCAAGCAAGCTGTCCATGAAGCGGGAAATGAGAAATCGATGGGGTGCTCGCTTGGTTCTTTCTTGTGCTTCCTTCTTCTGAAGGCTGGCTGGCTGGCTGGCTGACTGGTGTCTCCCGTGAGTCGACCCAATTGCCGAATTAGGCATCATGAAAAAGCACGCAGAGCAGATCGCAACACCACAAACACACAAGACCCTGGCGTGACTTGAAAAATCATTTTTTGCTCAACGAACAATCTAACCTGGACGGCCCATGAAGCTCCCCGGATGGAAGACTGGGTACAGTAGGTACCGCAGAGTAATTACAGCAACCCCCAATGCGCACAACAGCCCCAAAAAAACACCCCGTTCTTGTTCAACCTCATCTCATCTCCAGCCTGCATCTCCTCAAATGAGACGAAAACAGCTTGGAACTCATCTCGTGACACTCCCATCAGTAATGCCTTTGCCCCTAGTCTTTCCATTAGAAGTATCTCCCACCTGACGCCATCAACCCTCGATGCATATTCTATGCTTGACTGTGCCTCATTTAAGCATTGTCACCTTCTCGTCTCTTCAAGCGCACCCACGAACTGGATCGACAGCCCACGTCTATAAGCCTCGCTTGCTCATTGGCCCGAAAGCCGACAGCCCACCTGTGGCCCTTCATCAAGCCCTTGGGCATGACAAAGGCCTCAGGAACAACAAGTCGTAATATTTGGTGTGGTAACTGTGGTTGGCTCAGACCAGGGCATCAAATCATGGCAAAGCATTCACCACCATAACGTGACATCCCACAATTTGCATTCGTTTGAGCCGAATACGTAGGTTATAACTTTTGCGTCTTCATTCTCATTTTGGCATCCGCTCCTTCCTATTTCCAATCATCATCATTCCAAAGCAGTAGCCCGAGACGCCTTTTCTCTTTGACCAGGAAAATGGCAAACCAGAGATGCTTTTGGGTTAGGTACTTGGCAAACATAGTACCCAAAGGTAGTGTAAGATACAATGGGGAAACTTGCGTCCTTGATCGTTTGCTATTTCATTAAGCCGCGTTGTCGTACTTGGCGTTGTGGGTGGAGATGGCTCTGGATCAAACATTAGCATGGGCCCTGATCTTATTTTCCCGGCACTTTGGGCAGCAAGGGACGTCACATACCGGCCGCTGGGGTCGGTCTGCTTGGACCAAGTAGGGGTCCAGCGCATAACCGTCGACGCGCAGTGAGGAGGAAAGTGCTCGTCAAACATGCATCGATACCAGTACCTGATCATCATTGGTTAGCCAAGTCCCCGTATACCCTTCTTCAGGTTGGGAAAGGTCAAGCATACGCCTCCTTGGTGTCAGGAATGTCGTTGCCCCACTCAGGCTTGGGGTTCTTCATCATCTCGTCCGTCACATGAAGCTCAGCGTTGTCCTTGAGGGAATCAATCCAGCCGTAGCCGACACCATCGGAGAACTGCTCCTTCTGTCGCCAGAGGATCGAGTCGGGCAGGTAGGGCTTCTCGTCGGGCTCGTCGCTCGTGTCAAAAGCCTTGCGGATAATGTACTTCTCAAGACGATCCTTGGTGATCATCTTGTCCTGGGGGTCGATGTTCATGGAGGTCTCGAGGAACTAATTGCTTCGTCAGCCCATCCACACCCGCGCAATGACATCGCTGGCACAAGACTTACCTCCTTGTCCAGGAAGGGCACGCGGGCCTCAAGACCCCAGGCGGAGGTCGACTTGTTGGCTCGCAGGCAGTCGGCCAGATGCAGGTTCTTCACACGGCGGACAGTCTCCTCGTGAAACGACTCCTTGTTGGGTGCGGCGTGGAAGTACAGGTAGCCACCAAAGATCTCGTCGCTGCCCTCTCCGCTCAGCACCATCTTGATACCCATGGCCTTGATCTTGCGCGACAGCAGGTACATGG
>JABFEP010003313.1:0-10608 GCA_013618265.1 Fusarium albidum
CATCCCCCTCCGTCTCCCCCTTGGCATTGACCCCTCCCCAGAACACGACACCTTTCCCACCCATGCAGGTATCCGCGCCGAACAAGGCCCGAGGTCCAGGATGCACCTTTCCAGCATCCTGGTCCACCTCTGTCGGGGCGATCTCGACCTCGCACCAGCTGAAGACGCCCGAGTCGGTGCGCGGGAGTTTATCCCGGATCGCGTCCTTGACGCCCGAGGCGGTGAATCCCTCGGACGGAAGCTGCAGAGACCACGTGTCGGAGCACAGCTGCTGAGGGTCCTCATCCTGTCGACCGCCGAGCAGTTGGACAAGGTACTGTCTACCAAAGCCGGTCGACACTGGAACCAGGGCACTTCCCAGACGAGGCCCTGGATTAGGAGAGTCTGCGGGATACTCAAAAGTCGACCAGCTCAGACCCGAGACGTCGTCTGAGGACCCAAGCTTGAGGAAGTGGACGCAGCTGCCGGTGATGCAGTATAGAGTCCCGTTGACGAACTGCGCAGCCAGAGACGCACCCGGGGCCTGTGGAAGCCCGATCCACCTGCTCGTCTGGAAGTAAAACAGCCAAGTATCCGTCTCTTGCTTTTCCCTCCCGGAGCCACCGTGGAGTACAAGCCGGTCTCTGTCTTGGTCGTGGAAGATGTCGTGGTTGACGCGCGCCTCGGGTGCTTCTCCGCCGGCGCTTATCCTCGTCCACTCGATAGTCTTGGAGTCCCATGCCCAGAGGGAGCCCTCCTGGTCTGCCGACTGGTCCAGGTCGTCCTTGCCGCCGTGGATGATGACCGTGTCGCCGCGGGTGCAGGCCGCGTGGCCCCACCGGGGAGGGGCGACTGCGCTCCTGCTGCGCGAGGAAGGGTAGCACGCGTACTCGGGGTCGCCCTCGAGGGAGATGCTGTGCATGTCGTTGGAGCAGAGACGGCCGTCTGCTGTCTTGCCGCCAAACATGTATGCCTTGTTGTCGATGACCGAGATGGTATGCCGAGACCGGGCAAGGGCGAGTCTGTACTGTTCGTGAGTTTTCCTGTTCATGCATGGGCTGTTCAGAGACATACGTGTCGTCATTAGCTGCAATCTGCTTGAGTACAGCCGTCAGTGGTTGCGTCGGTCGCGCAATGGCGGCTGCTGCGCCTGCTTCGACGCCAGTAGCGACGACCTGCTCTGCAACGAGGGCTCCAGCTGCGACTTCTGCCATTTTGTGCGTTGAAAAGGTGAAGTTGGCGATCCAGGGGGATGGCCGCAGACGGGATATGTATCCAGACGTGGTGATGACGTCGGAGACCAGTGGCTTCCATGACGTCAGTGCTGATCCAGGGCTTCGTCAGAGGAATGACAGGATTGACGATTCTTCCTACTCACTCTCATTCCTGTCGCCCCTAGTAATCTCCCTCAGGGGGTAGCTACAGTAACCATGCCAGACACAGCCAGGATAATTGTCATGTGCCTATCCCACCATCTTCCACCTCTCGGAAAGCCGCGGCGGAATGCAAGTCGGCTTCGGCAGTTGGAGGCTAGCAGCGGAGTGGCCATGACATAAAGACATGTAAGAATGCCCTACGGTTTGTGCTTTCGGACTGCATGATTAAAAATTGACCACTGCAAGCAATGTCTGACTGCACCCTCTACTCCTACTTCAGGTCCTCCTGCTCTGCCCGTCTCCGCATCGCCCTCAACATCAAGTCCATGCCATACGACACGGTGACGCTCAACCTCCTCAAGAACGAGCAGCTGTCAGACGACCACCGGGCCATCAACCCATCCGCCACGGTCCCAGTCCTCTCGGGCCGTACCCCAGATGGCCACACCTTCACCATCGGGCAGTCGGTCGCAGCGCTGGAGTACCTAGAGGAGAAGCATCCCGAGCACCCGCTGCTCCCCCCGCTCTCCGACCCCGAGGGGAGAGCCGCGGTGCGCACAATGGTCGATATTGTCTGTGCGGATATCCAGCCCGTCACCAACCTCCGCATCATGCGTCGCGTGAGGGAGCTAGGAGGAAGCGCCGAGGAGTGGAATCTCCAGCTGATGACTGATGGGCTGAGGGCCTACGAGGCGGTGGCGGCGAAGACGGCCGGCAGGTGCTCGTTTGGTGACGACGTGACCATGGCGGATGCTTGTCTCGTGCCGGCTGTCTGGGGGGCGCAGAGGTTCGGGGTGGACTTGGCGGCGTTTCCGACCGTGAGCAGGATTGTTGAGAACTTGAAGCATCATCCTGCTGTTGTCAAGGCGCACTGGCAGAACCAGCCGGATACACCAGAGGATCTAAGGGATAGAAATTGACCATCTTCTGCTGTATTACTCTAGTTGACAAGCTTTGTTGCCGCAGATGGAGACAGCAGCAGCCATGCCAACCACCTGTATTAAACTACTTGAACAATGGCAGAGCAGCCTGGATCGTCCCAGAGACCTCGCCGAAGCCCACCACGGCATCGCCACTGCCGAATGACCCCCGAATCACCAATGTGTCCCCGTCCTGCAGGAACTTGCGCTCCTCGCCGCCGTTGAGCTTGATGGCGACCTTGCCGCCTTGGGTCTGCTCCAGGATGCTTCCCTCGGTGCCGGATTCCGTGCCGGAGATTGTGCCCGAGCCGAATAGGTCGCCGGGGCGGAGGTTACACCCGGTGATGGTATGGTGGGCGATCATCTGGGGCCACGACCAGAGGAGGTTCCTCGAGTTGGTGCGGCTGATGGTGCTCTTGTTGCCGGCGGCAGCTGAATGGTCAGCAACAATCTCGCAAAGAGTCAGGTAACTTACTGATCAGGTCCACCTCTAGGTCGATCCCCAAGACGTTGTCGTGCACCTGTTCCTTCAGGTAAGGCAACAGCTCGTTGTCGTTCTTGATACCAGGTCCCTTGGCGCCCTCGAGCGCATCAGCGAGGACGACCCAAGGACTGATGCTCGTGCCCATGTTCTTGGACGTGAATGGCCCCAGAGGGACGTACTCCCAAGCCTGGATGTCGCGCGCACTCCAGTCGTTCATGAGGACATATCCAAAGATGCAATCCTCTGCTTTGTCGACGGGCACGGGACTCCCCAGCTCATTCTCGCGGCAGACAAACATGCCCATCTCGAGCTCGAGGTCGAGCCTCTCGCAGGGCGCCAGGTCGGGTGTCTTGCTGCCGGGTCGCAGGATCTGACCCCACGGACGCCGGATCGGGGTCCCAGACGGGACCACGCTGCTAGCCCTGCCGTGGTAAGCTACCGGCAGATGGGTGTAGTTTGGCTGCAGGGCGTTGGCCGGCCCGCGGAACAGCACTCCTACGTTGTACGCGTGGTTCTTTCCCGCGTAGAAGTCTGTGTAGTCCCCGATCGCGAGGGGAACATGGTTCTTGATCTCGAATCGAGAGAGGAGAGCCTCGTCCCGGAGCTTCTGGTTGTCCTTTAGCACATGCGCGTGCTTGGTGTCCTTTGCGAATATCTCCTGGATGTGACTCCGGGCAGTGCGGTGGAAGGGCCGGCCGAGAGCGGCAAACGCGTTGAGACAGGGCCGCGAGAATACATGAGCGTGTTCCTGGATCTCAGGGCTGGCGGAGAAGCCGTCCCCGTGAGCAAAGGCTCGCAGGTCTAGGACGTGGTCGCCGATCGCGATGGCGGGGCGCGGCGTGGCATCGGACGAGGACGAGATGATGCCAAAGGGGATGTTGGCGATGGAGAAGTGAGAGCCCAAGGGGATGGATAGCCACGACATTTTCGATGCGGAGAGGATGCTGGGAGACTACCAAGAGACGAGACGTCACTGCTTTGTATTAAAATGTTGGAGCCGCCGCAAGCCGAGGGCGGGGCCGAACCGAGTGGGGCCGGGCGGAAACCACCGCTGCACGCGATTCCGCTGCATTCCGTCCCTGTCAAAGCCGATTCCGAGCCTACCCTGGATTTTTACGTGAGCACTATGAAAAGTGCGGCGGGATGTCAAAATAAACTGTGTTTATTGTCGCAACTAGAATACTGGCGTTTTATAGCCTCGTGGGTCAAGACCGACTTGAAAGGTGCCTTGCAGCCCGAACTAGACTCACATCGCAGCCTGACTATAAAGCATCTCATGCATCCCCCAAGTAATCCTTCAAGGCCTCATCCAACGTCCTCCCCTCACGCAACGGCACTGTCTCGCCCTTGGCCCCAAGCCCAACGTGATTATGCCAGACCACTCTCATCCCAGCCTCTGTCGCCCCCTCGACATCTCCAGCACTTCCCGCGACGAACAGCACATCCTTTTCCTCTATGCCCATCACGGCGAGGATGCTATGGTACGCCTTGTCAACCGGCTTGTAGAATCCGCTCTCCTCAGCTGCAATGACTGCGTCAAATCTGAACAGCTTGTCGACGGTGCTCGCATGGTTCTCGACCTGGCGCGTCGCGAGATGGCCCAATCTCTTTGAACAGTTGGTAACAACGCCGAGCTTGTAGCCCCGCAATCTGAGCGACTGGAGGACTGAGCCGACCTCTGGCCACGGCGTGAGAGTCTCCCAGTTCTGGAGGAGAGCGTCTGGGGCTGAGCTAGGGAGGCCGACGTCGGATGCGGCTTGTCTGACGAGGGTCTCGTACGGGACGTATGATCCCGTGCCAAAGGTGATTTCTAGGTAGCGCTGTCGCCAGCGTCTTCCTTCGGCCTCGGTCCCGGACGGGGTCGACGCGTCCCAAAGGGTCCACGAGTCTAGGAGGCCGGTGAGGAGGTCGAAGACGATGGCTTGGGGGTGCCAGTTGTTTGAGGTCATGTTGAAAGTTGGTAGAAAGTTGAATGTCTGCGACGGACGGAGGGTATTTATGTAGTCGCCCTGCACTTTCTTGCTAAAGATGGATATTTAATGGCCGTGTCGCAGGTGTTTACCGCATGTGGAATGACATTGGGAAACTCCTCAATTGGTGCCGCTCCCGCGCACCAAAAACGGAAGCAGATCCCTGTCGGGTTGGACGGTCAGGTCCAGGCATGCATACCAACCATAGTTCCAACCATAGTGGAAGCATCGCTGCTGAGTTTTGATTTCGTAACGGGCTGCTATATAAGATTCTTTCCAAGTTCAATCTCATTCTGCTGACCGAGCTATTATCGCGCAAGGACATACAAGTAAGTACCTTCTACACACCCAAGTTGCGCGCGGTATGACGCCATCACGCGCGGCTAATTGGTAACTTCAGTAGCAGCAGCCTCGGTGATTATCAGTCCGCTACTAGACGCCACAAGAATCAATCAACATCTTTATCAGCATTGATAAGCCGCAACGCCAGTCAAACCATAAGATAAATAGACAGTCCTTGATCTAAAGCCATTCATCCTCAACATCTACAGCTTGCTTCCGCAACTCTACATCTTAGCCACCATGGCACTAAGACCAATCAGCAGAGTCTTTGCCGCCGTCGAACAATCCGAAGGCGCCGGCGCCAGCGTCTTCCGCTCCATCGGAAGCCGCCATCTGCGCAACCTCTCGCCCTTCCTCATGCTCGACCACATGAACGGCAACAACGGCTCCGGCTTCCCCGACCACCCCCACCGCGGGCAGGAGACGGTGACGTACATCCTCAGGGGGTCAGTCGAGCACGAGGACTTTGCCGGCAACAGGGGCGTCCTCGGAACCGGCGACTTGCAGTTCATGACCGCCGGACGGGGCATCATGCACTCGGAGCAGCCGCTGCCGGATCCGGACGGGAAGCCCGGAGCAGGGTTCCAGCTGTGGGTGGATCTCCCGAGGCATCTCAAGATGGTCGAGCCGAGGTACCGAGACCTCAAGGCGGCAGAGATTCCCCTCGTGGATATGGACGACGGCAGGGTGCACGTCAAGGTCATCTCGGGACAGGCCGGCGGCGTCGACAGTGTCAAGGATCTCGCGTACACGCCCGTCTGGTACTTGGACGTGGAGATCCAGCCGGGCGGGAAAGTCGTCCAGGCGTTGCCGACGGGGTGGAATGCGTTTGCCTACGTGTTTGAGGGGTCTGCGAGTTTTGATTCTCAAGATGGGCCTTCAAGACGAGTAGACGAGTGTCACGCCGTGGTTTTTGAACCTCGTGGCGATGCCGTCGGGATAGAGGTTCCTGCGGATGCGGACAAGAGTGCGCGCCTTTTGCTGGTTGCCGGCGAGATACTCCATCAGCCGATTGTTCAGCATGGTCCCTTTGTGCTCACGAGCAGGGAGGAGGTCCAGCAGGCTTTTGAGGACTTTTATGAGAGCAAGAACGGGTTTGAGAGGGGTAGAGACTGGCAGAGCGAGAATATGAAGAGGAGGATGAGTTTTTGAGCATGCAATACATAGGTGGGTTAATTACTATAGTGGATCCATTTAGAGTAAAGCACTATTACATCTTTTCAAACTTAAAATTCAGCAGATACTCCATGTCCTTGGAAGCCAGAAACTCCTGATATGTCTGCGTCGTGACCCTATTCTTCAGCTCCTCCGGGGTGATGACGCCGTCAACGCCGGCCATAAAGTCGTACTCTCCAAGGAACGCCGGCCCGTCCAGGACCTCGTACGGCAGGCCAGTCATCTGATGCATCGTCTCCAGGGGCAGCTGCACAAAGCCCGCCTTTTGGCCCGTGATCTCGCTCCACGCATCCAGCGCCTCAGAGACGGTAAGATTGCTGTCGTAGGCCAGAAGCTTGGTCCTGGGTGGTTCATCCTCCACCAGGGCTCGGACGAACGGGCCTGTGGACTCTTGCGGGTTGATGATGGGGAACCTTGTCGTCTTTGGACCTGGGAGAGCCATGAGGTACTCTCCTGTGTCGGGGTTCTTCTGGGGAAAGAGAAAGGCGTTGGTGCTGTACGCCCCGAGGTAGATGTACGAGGTCTTGGCGGCCAGCTCGGGCAGCTCGTCCTCGATAAAGTCCACGGCCTCGGCCTTGCTATCCCAGTGGTAGCAGTGAGAGTATTTCCCACCCGAGGCAGCCTTCATGGGCCCCAGGGCAGAGTAGACGAACCTCTCGAGGCCTTGCGTCCTGGACGCCGCGATGGCTGCATTCTTGGCGTGCTGCACCTCGGTGTCGTAGGCGAGCGCGCTGCTCGACTCTCGAGATGCGCCCGCGGCCATGGACGACCCGTACGTGAGCCAGAAGTCGGTGTTGGAGAAGACGGCGTGCGCGCCCTTGAATGCCTCGACGAGGGAGTCCACGTCTGCGAGGTCGGCCTGCACGACCTGAGCGCCTTGGGCCTCGAGGGCTTGGGCCTTGGCGGATGATGGGTTGCGGGTGATGCCGCGGACGACCCAGCCGGAACTGAGAAAGGTGCTGACGACGGAGGAGCCTTGGTTGCCGGTGGCGCCGATGACGGCGATGGTCTTGACGGACATGCTGGACTGAGATGGCTGGTGGGTTTGTACATGTCTGTTGAATGCGATGAAAGTCTCTTATATAGATTCCCCATTAGATTCTTGTATACCAGGTCACACTCCATGCCATTAGACAATGCCTGCTCTCACTGGCTACCCGAGAGTAAGCCAGACACCGAACGGTTCCCCACTTTAGGCTTACTCGACGCATCATTCTGATTGGCCTTAAAAGCGTAAGCCAGTCCCCACTCCGGGGCCTCGGAGTTAAGATCGCCTCAATGACGCTTTCCATCACCACAAGATTGCACACACGCACTCGGCATGCCTGACGCCATGGAACGACTGGATGCCACTGCTGGAAATGCCATGACGCGGACCGGGGCCTCCGACGGCGCTCCCACCAAGCGTCGGGTCTTGACTGCCGCGCGAAAGGAGCAGAATCGGCTGGCTCAGCGGACGTTCCGTAGGTGATCGTGTCGAGCATGAGTAACTCTAGCTAATCTTGATGCAGGGAAGCGACAGAAGGAGCGTCAGCAGATATTAAACGAAGAAGTACCTAGTGGCCCTCGGCCGCTACGACCGCTCGTCAAGAGATCTGACGATGCTACTCCCAGACGTCAGGACTGTCCATCTTTGCCAGTCCCCAGTTCCGGCACTCAAGCAGATTCCATCGCCGTCAAAGACACCTTCCCAAACGTCTACGCAAACCTCCTCCAGTTCGTGCCAACCACCATCTTCAGCGCCATCCTGCACAACGCCCTCTCCCTCGGCTTTGACCTGCAGAGGCTCTCCAACTGCGGCCCCGACTTCACATCACCCTTCTACCGACCCGGCGCAGACCCAGCCCAGCTCGACATGGCCTCGATCGGCAGCGCCATCCCCGTGCACCTCCGTCCGACACCCGCGCAGATTCTCATCCCCCACCACGCGAGCCTGGACCTCATCCCCCTGCCGTTCCTGCGAGACGGCGCGATCCTCCTGTCGGCTGCATTGCCGCAGACGTTCAACATCTGGGAGTTGAAGGTGGACATTTACGAGCGAGGGGGTCTGACTATCTGGCGGCAGGGGTCGAGGACGGAGAGCCCGTATCAGCCGTGGGAGATGAGGAGCTGGGAGGCGGCGCCGTGGTTCCTGAGGAAGTGGGCGCTGGTTGTAGGGGATGGCGAGTTTCACACGCAGAGCATAGGGTGGCAGATGATAAGGGAGATGGCTACATGCACGGCTGATTCTATCAAATGAAGGTATAGAGCCAGCATTCAAGGCTCATGGGTCGCATTGAGAGTGTAAATATGACGGATACCTCCACCTGACGCCGTGTAGAAATGACTGTTAGATGTCTCTTAAGCACTGTTAGATGTCTCTTAAGCATCAGCCACCTTCTCCGGCTTCCTCCCATACACCAAGGTCCTACCACCAGTCAGTGAACATCCCCCCCCTCAGATCCAGACTTACACCTCATAGTACGGATTCAGCTTCTTATTCCTCAGCGCCTGCCTCATCTCGGCGATAAACACCTGACACTCATCATACGGCCACCCCATGACCTGCGTCAGGAGGTACAGACCAAAGCCCTCGAGCCCCCCGTCGACAAAGAGGTGCACAAAGGACCCAATCTCCTTGAGCTTGGGGTCCGACGCCCACGCGCTCATGGGCAGCCTGAACTTGCGCTCCGTCACGTCGACGAAGCCCGCGCCGTCCATGAGGTCCCTCATGCGCGACCCGATAGCGATCTTGAACGTCTTGCCCATCTTCTCGCCCGCCTCCTGGAAGACGGCGTTCCACCGGTGATAGATGTGCCCGGGATCCGTCACCACGTCCGAGTGCGCGCGGATGTCGAGCTCGAGGTCCTCGAACCAGCCCCCCGGCTTGAGATGGTTAAAGGCGTTGGCGTAGAGGGCGGACCAGTCGTCGATGCTGCCGTACAGGTCCCGGATGTGGATGTAGTCAAAGTGGTCCGGCGGCCAGGTCCAGTCGAGCTGGGCGTCGTCAATGTGGAATTCGCAGTTGGGCGGCACCCACGAAGGCTGGATGGGCGAGATGTCGGTGCCGACGACCTGCGCAGACGGGAACTGGTCGGCAAAGTCTCTGCAGGGAATCAGCAGATGAATAGGCAGAACCTGGACACAACTCACATTGCCCATATGCCAGTGCCGGTTCCTACATCCAGCACCCTCTGAGAACGGTCATTTCAAGCTCAAGTTAGACGAGGGAGGCGCACCTGTGGATGGTCTCCGATGGGCGCCTGATAAAGCTTATTGTCAAAGTAGAGAAGTATGTAGTGGTGGCTGCACCGTCGTTAATGTCACTGTGGCAGATCAAGGACAAACCCACGTTATATCCAGTCCTTCATTCTGCCGATCGTCGTTGGGCGCCCTGGCAATCGTTCTCAGTTCAGCTAGCCCTACGCCAATCTAGACCGTCACCGGGTTTCCCACCAGTACTCGGTCGTCTTGGAATTCCCGTAGGTGCGCCCGTGGATGTTCCGAAAGTCCCGGATGCTGTCCGTCAGAGAAGCCGTCGACTCAATCTCCTCGCTGGAGCATGTCAGCGCAGGCTTTCGCGACGGCGTCATCCCGCTCACCTCAGCACCGAGGCTCCATCGTCGTGGCCGCCGGCCTCGAATTCGGGATCCTGTGCGCGCACATGATTTGTTAGCGGGGAAACGCGACCGGCATGCCGGTTCGCACAACGTACCGCCTCAATGGCAGCCGACGTCGCCGCCGCTGCAGACTTGGGGCTGGACAGCGGAGAGGCAGTCTTGGATTTGGAGCTAGACATGGTGCTATGTCTCGGACAGAGTTTTAGATGGGAAAGAGTTGCTCGGGAGAGACAAATGCGGGTTGAAGAAAGGATTTGCCCTCGAAAACAGGTGATCAGCGAGCGGGGACGAGGGCCGCCCCCACGCTTGATCCTTGTTCTCGGTGCGGGGGATCAGCCAGCGAGAGTGTGACCATCCTTGACATTATCACTATCATCCTTGATCCTTGACGATACGGCATGTTCGGTCCGGGGGGATTGACGCGAACCCCCCCCCGCGACGAACCAGCGAATCGGGAATCATGGCTTTGCAGCTGCCAGACGTATGCGCTGGCCGGTGAACGTCCTTCTGGGTAGCTCATTCGTTGATTGAATATGAACTTGCAGTTGTCTGACGGGGAGGTGAGGTGAGACTTGCACATGCAGAACTAGAGGGGTCAAGTGCAACGGCCTAAGTCTGATGGCTAAACTCATTCCCGCTCGGAAAGCCCGGGATTACTCCCCCCTGCCCAGCAACACCAGATTGGCGACATTCATGACTGCCATGATGAGCCACACGACAACAGCAACAGCAGCCGTCCACCACGAATTCCCCATCTTGACC
>JABFEP010003323.1:0-14539 GCA_013618265.1 Fusarium albidum
CCCGTAGACACCTCTGAGCCCCTACGCTGACGACATCACGTCTCCTTACAGCATCCAAGAACGCCTCCTCACAAGCTGCCTCTGCATCTCTTTTCCTGCAACCTTATTATTCCGCATCCTGACCCTCCGCCGTTGCCGTCATGGCTGCTCCCTCCATCACCCTTGGCCGCATTCTCGCGGCAGTACCCATCACCAACCGTGGCCAGCCCACCCAGCTCTCGGCCGATTCCAAAGGTCAGCGGATAGCTTATCCCGTATGCTCGCTGTCTCCAACGATCCCCCCCGAACATGAGATCTGTCGCTGATGCCCCTGCGCCTATCCCGTCTAGTGTGGGAAATCCATCTTCGTACGCTCCATCGACGACCCTTCGGACTGCAAGGAGTACACCGGCCACACCGCCCCCACGACTGTCGCTCGCTTCGCCCCGAATGGCCTCAAGGTCGCCAGCGGCGATGCCAGCGGCTTGCTCAAGGTCTGGGAGCCCGAGACCATCGAGAGCACGCGGGGAGAGTACGGGATCATCTCGGGCCGCCTGAACGACATCGCCTGGGACGGAGAGTCCCAGCGCGTCATTGCCGTCGGCGATGGTCGCGAGCAATTCGGACGCTGCATCACCGCCGACAGTGGGAACTCGGTCGGTGAGATCATCGGCCACTCCAAGTCGGTCAACGCCGTCGCCATGAAGCCTCAGAGACCCTTCCGCGCAGCCACCGTGGGCGACGACGGCAACATGGTCTTCTACCACGGAGCCCCTTACAAGTTCAACAACAAGAGCGCCCAGCACACGGGCTTTGTGCTCGGCGCCGCGTACTCTCTAGACGGGAGCACGCTGGTGACGGTTGGAGCCGACAAGCGGATACAGCTCTACGACGGAAAGACGGGCGAGCCCACCAAGGAGATCGGACAGGGCGAGCACACGGGCAGCATCTTTGCCGTCTCGTGGTCACAAGATGGCAAGAAGTTTGTGACGGCCAGCGCGGACCAGACCGTCAAGCTGTGGGACGCGGAAGCGGGCAGTGTCATCCAGAGCTGGAAGCTTGGACAAGACACCAGCGTCGGCGATCAGCAGGTCGGCATTGTCTTCCCCCATGGCCGGTCTGATGGCCTCATCATCAGCCTGAGCCTCGAGGGACACCTCACGTATCTGGCCGAGGGCAAGGCAGAGCCCATTCGTGTCGTCTACGGACACAGCAGGAGCATCACCGCCTTGACCACCGGATCCGACGGGCAGGGTGCTGACCTCTGGTCTGGCAGCTTCGACGGCAGAGTGTGCCACTGGGATGTCAAGACTGGCACCTCAACCGTCGCCGACGGCCGAGCACACACGAACCAAGTTGCCCAATTCGCGACGGTATCTGGAAAGGTTTTCAGTGCCGGTTGGGACGACACCCTCCGCATCATTGACGAGTCTGCCAAGACCTTCCTGGGCGTTTCGGTCAAGCTACCTGCGCAACCCAAGGGAGTGGCCACATCCAACGGCCTCGTTTACGTCGCAACACACTCGGGCGTCTCGGTTTACTCTGGCGAGGAGCTGGTGAGCGACCAGGCTCTGGACTACACCCCTGGTGCCATCGCTGCATTCGGCTCGTCCGTGGCCGTCGGAGCTGACCAGAACTCTGTGCGCATCTACAACGCTGGCTCTAGCGGCAAGCTCGAGCCCCTCAAGACCCTGAGTAACCCAACTGGCACCATCTCGGCCTTGGCCTTCTCCAAGGATGGCTCTCATCTCGCCGCCGGAAACAGCGTTGGCAAGATCTACGTCTACAGCACCGGCAGCTGGGAGGTGGTGGCAGACCGCTGGTCGGCCCACACTGCCCGAGTGACGTCTATCGCCTGGGATGACACAGGTGCCTATGCCGCGAGTGGCAGTCTCGACACCAACGTCTTTGTCTGGTGCCTGGAGAAGAAGAACCAGGGCAAGCGTATCAAGGCCGCCAACGCGCACAAGGATGGTGTCAACGCGGTGGCCTGGGTTGAGGGCGGAAAGGTTGCGAGCGCGGGAGGGGATGCAAATGTCAAGATCTGGAACGTCCAGAACTTGCCGTAGCCTTTGGATGGCATTCCTAGACTAGATGGCTAAAGAAGAAGAGAGAGGAAGAAAACGCCCATAAAGAAACGACGTCTTTGGATTTGAACATGAGGTAGATATGCAGCCTTTGGTATAAACGATGCCTTGCCGCGCCTGAACACCAACAGATAAATCCACCCACCAGATACCCACCCTGGTTATATTATGCATACCAGCCAGCCACCCCGATAATCATGAAGCCCTTGCCTTTCAAGTGTTGATGAGATATTATACAGATGCCCCAGCCAGTTTAGATGCCGAAAATGCGCCTCAGGCGTCCAAACCCCTAGTCAAGGGCCATGTGCACATTCTGTTCCCTGGCAACCTCCTCGGGGGCGAGATCCCACAGCCGCACCCGTGCGGTCTCCTGCGAGGGGTGAACCCTGTTGGGGGGCCAGCGCGTATTGTTCTCTTCCCAGAGAAGCTCCACCTTATGAACTGCCCCCTGGAGGTCATCGATACTGGATTTGTGAGAAATTGCCGAGTTACTACTAGAGGGGATGACCACTCACCTGCCAGAGCTCATGATTGCATATCCCTCGTTGGAGAGATGCCTGGCCATCTCTGTCTGATGGTCGTCGAGGAGCTCCGTGTTTGGGACGACGATGATGGGAAGGCCCAACTTCCAGGAGTCGAGAATAGTTCCAGTTCCTGCTTTATTTATAAGTCTGTCACCAAACCTGAGCCTTGACCATTGCCTACCCGCATGTGAGATGATAAGCCCGAGATGCCGCTTCCCGTCGACGGCCTTGCACAGCGTCATCTCGTCCCTCATGAGGTTCCTCCGCACGTCAAAGACGTCGACGGCGAATCCGTCCGGGACGTCGCCGCCGCGGGAGGCCAGCTCGGCGCTCGCCCAGGCGGCGTCGGGGCCGCACTGGATGTGCAGCTTGTTGAAGCCCTGCGAGTGCAGGAACCTCCAGAAGGTGGGATGGAGGGCCGACTCGGTCAGCTTCTTGAAGCCGACTGTGGCGCCGACTGTGACCAGGCAGAAGCGGTCTTGGGAATCTGAGGCGGTATACATTGCATCTCACCCTCATACCAATTGCAGGAAATCTTTCCGAGGTTCTGACCTTTTGGTCGTGTTGTTGGGGGGTTGTAAGAGGAGTGATGATGGCTGTCGAGGCTTCCGTTTTCTGAGTGGCTGCCTCCTGGCGTAGGGTCCCACTTCCAATCAGAGATTCAGAGCCTCCTGGGGCCCCACCGCTTGAGCTAGGAGGGCTGTCACGACGTCAAGTCTGCCTGCTGCAATTGGCTGTCGCATGATCTCTGAACCCAATTCTGTTCCAAGAAGCTTGGGACGGGCCAAGGTCCCACGTCGGAGCAGTAAACTTCTTCGAGTGCTCATACTGTACATCTACGTACCCTCAAACTCTGGCGTACCAGCGCCATAAAGAT
The DNA here is from genome assembly GCA_013618265.1 of Fusarium albidum. Classification (NCBI taxonomy): domain Eukaryota; kingdom Fungi; phylum Ascomycota; class Sordariomycetes; order Hypocreales; family Nectriaceae; genus Fusarium; species Fusarium albidum. The sequence continues at coordinate 3,468 of JABFEP010003323.1, forward strand.
CTTTTCGAAACATGATGTCTCGAAACCTCCCCTCACTCAAGTTGGCATTGGCAAAATGCTTCCTCTGGGGCGTTCTGATCCTGCGGCGGACCTGGCCAGCCGTCTTCCAGCCAAAGAAGCCAGCCATCCCCCAGTCAACAAGCCCAACAATCCTGTCATTGTCAACTAGCAGTTGGACTGGGTGAGGTCGTTGTGCATGAAGCCCATGTCCGGGTCCTTTTCGGTGTTTGAGAAGAGAATATCTCCTTCCAGGGCATGGATACGAGGATGTTGTGATCCTGGACGATGTGGGAGCGAGCCCGGCGTCCGTCGGTGGGCTTTACGGCGTGCAGCTGTCCAAGTATCTCGCGTGCCTGCTGCTTGAATGCTTCCTTTTGACCCTGCGATAGGTACGGCCATGCGACGGTCAGACTGACGCGCGGGAGTCTTTCCTGGACGAGTACCTGGCGGTCATCGATCTGCAGAAGCTGTAAGTGATGGAGGAGACGTGGCGAAGAAGCGAGACAGAGAGCAAGCACCTTGCCAGAAGAGAACATCTATGGTACCCTAAGCTTTCAGGATGCTCTTGGCAATAGCGACAGCCTGCAGTTCATTGGCATCAGCGTACGAGTAGTTGATCTCTGTATGCTGGCCGTTCCCTGGATTGTGAAGATGGCTCGACTTGACGATGACGCTGCCGAGGGCGAACACGTCGCGGCCGCCCTCGTCGGCCGGGTAGATCCTGACGAATTCATCGCAGAGATCAACAACCCATGACCAGTATTGCAGAGAGGCTGTGGACTGGGATTTGTTGGCGTGCTGGAGGTCGACGCCAAAGTCGTCCTGTCTGGGCAAGTACCGGCCGTAGAACGGCACATCTGCATACCGGTCGGTGGCGGGGATGTCATCTGTTCATTATTAAAGCCAAGGTTTCAAGGAAGGAAGCCTGCAAAGTTTTGAAGCCAAAGATTTGAACGAGATGAGTGAGGAGCCCTGCCCTTGACATTGGGCGCGACTGATGCCTGTGGCCTGGCAATAAATGCAGGTCGCCATGTGCGGCTAGCCATTCACTAAAGCTCTTGGCTGTTGGATCGGCCGCGCCGTCAGTTGTTGCAGCTCACAAACAACCGGGAGTTTCAAGCCAACATCAATCACCTCGACCAAACAATTCTTTGCGATTATTTATATCAAATCGGATGGCCATGCGGCTCGCAGCAGGCCTTTCCAGCGGCCAGCCTGAAGAACCCCGTTCATCCGAGGCCCCGCCCCCACCTCGGCAGGCAAAGCTATGATCCCCCAATACACACGACCCCAACACCATTTGAGCCAGTCGGTGAGAGCCAAAAAGATTTAAACAATTGACCAAGGAATATGCAAAAAGTAACTTGACGGGTGCTAAAAAGACAAAAATAATTTGGACGAACAGGGAATCGAACCCTGGACCACTCCCATGCTGGCTAGTTCGGAAGAACATGCTAAGGGAGTATTATACCACTAAACCATTCGCCCGGAACGTCTGTGATTGGTTGAAGATGCTACTTCAAAAGATTGCTATAAGCCTTCTGTCAGAGCCGACACCTACCCCATACCTTTGGCAAAACTTCGGCGGTCGGCCGACGCACCTTGGCCCAGCCAATTTTTTTGGAAATCTTGGCCATCACATCTATCGACTGTCGACAATTCGGCGCGGCCATTGCTCCCCTTGACCAACTCGCAATGGCTTCAGCTTCGGCTGCCTCAAGGCTATGTATCCTGTCATGCCGCAGGGCACCTCGACTCCGGCAAATCCCCCGGGCACAGCAGCTTATCCAGCAAAGACCCCTCGCGGGGCTGGCATTCAGCACCTCGACGACACGATGGGCGCGTAAGCAGGGGCGGTATCACGAGGAGGGCCAAGAGGGTTTCCGTCCGCTTGAACTGAAGAAGCTTGAGGCTGATTTTGCCGATGCTGCCACCCCGGAGGGCATAAATCAGCTGGACGAGCTCGCCAAGGAGAACGGCTACAACTCGATTGACGAGTACCTGGCGATCGAGCTGGACCAATCACCTGACTTGGCTCCAGGAGACCGGACGGTACTGGAGCGTGTAAGGAAGTACGACAAGGGAGAAAAGCCCAATAGGCAGGCGTTCTGGTATGATGAGGAGGATCCCGAGACCAACACCGAGGAGCTCGAGGAGTTTGACGAGGACGACATCACCTCCATGGCGCACGGCAAGCTCGACGAGATCCGAGAGATGCGGCAGTATGCTCGGCTGGCCGTCTGGGAGCTACCTCTCCTCTCGAGTAAGTTGTTGAACTGGTCCCGTCCGTAAATGACCAAATGCTGACGGTAGCATGGCAGAGCTCGCCAAGCCTTTCGTGCCTCCCACCGAGAAGCAGCTTCTCCGATGGCGGTACACATCCTACATGGGCGAATTCCACCCGGCCGAGAAAAAGGTGGTGGTGCAGTTCGCCCCCGGCGACCTGAAGCTCACCCCCGTGCAAACCGAGAAGCTCAAGAAGCTTGCCGGCCCCCGGTACAACCCCGAAACCGAGCTCATCAAGATGAGCAGCGAGAGCTTTGAGCACCAGGCCCAGAACAAGCGCTACCTGTCGAACCTGGTCGACGACCTCATCGCCGCGGCCAAGGACCCCAAGGACACCTTTGAGGACATCCCCCTTGACACCCGGCACCACAAGTTCGAGCCCAAGCCGCGCTTCCCCAAGGAGTGGCGCATGACGCCCGAGCGTCGAGAGGAGCTCAACGAGTACCGTCAGCGCGCAGCCATCGAGGATTTAAAGAAGGCCGAGGGCGGGCTGCTGATCGATGGTACTCAAGTCATTGAAACCTACCTGATGAAGAAGACGCTGGAGGACCAGAAGAAGAAGGTCTCGGAGCTTGTCGCCGCGCCAGCCAAGGGCCATGGAGGTAGTCGGGCGAGGAGGTGAACGAGAGGGAGCGAGGGAGAGAGCAAAAGAACCCCCGGGCGAGGGATGAAATGTATTATAGGCTGGATTTGTTGGAGACATGTACAGGGAAGCCGAGCTTTTGTACGATGTGGGTTTTCAAGAGGCTTTCAGCAAACATGCATGTACATTGAATTGCGCCTGGAAGAAGAGCAGCTTTTGAAGCGTGCTAAGCGTCTTTGTCAACTGAGCCTGGACATGACACTATTGACGGCGGAAGTGGTTTTGATTGTGAGAAACAACTACAAGTCCTCTGATTGGGAAACAAGCCCGGAACTATGATATAGAGCGTTCAGGCGGCGACCCCGAGATGCGTTCCCATGATAATTAGACATGGATGATGGAAATTCAACTGTTCAGCCCTGCTCATCCAAGCCAATTGGTAGGTACCGAGTTAAAGAGGAAGCAACTTGTAACCTGATGAAGCTAGCGAAGAGCTTCCACGGACCATCGGGTCCTATCTTTTTCGCCGGTTCACCTCAACATTCAACCATCAAAAATAACCAATTCAATATGTACGTATCGTGAATCTTCAGGATACAAGTGCAAGTGCAGTCCTCCAGTTCACGTTGCATTTTCTCGGCTCCCCGAGGAACCCGTGCCTCGGCACATTGCTCAGAAGAAGCTGAGCACGTGGACGGCTGCCTCGGCGGGAGCACACGAAATGTAACTTGACGACATGGGGCGAGGGGGAGTTCGTCCGTGTCCTCGGTGTGGAACCCCTCATTCTCACACAACATTCCTCGCTGACGCCCCCTCTGATGATGCAACTGATCGTTATATATCCGTAATTATCTATATATCCAACTTGTCTATTAAATCCCATCGGGGGAAGCTCACGTCAAATCATCCCGTTTCGCGCTGGAGGGAAAAGTGAAAAAGAATCGTCCGAGACTGCCCGCATATCGCCTTCTCTCTCCTTCTCGTACCGCGAGCCCTGATTAGGAGAAGGCGCCGAGGGAAAAGAACACGACTGGGGAAAACATCCCTCCACCTCAATCTCAATATCATCGCTTCCTCATCCATTACCCATCATCATCCGCATCCCTTCAGTTTCAGCTTCTTTTATTTTATTATATTTACCTATTCTTTCTCATCTTTTATCATTAAACCTGTTGTCCAAGTATATACCTTCCTTCTATCCGTACACCAGCACTCGTTCCTTCTCGACCATTTTGTTATCCCTGTTCGCCACCTTCCTTGTCTTTTCCGTCAGCATCATCTTCAACCTTATTCACCAACCAACAATACGCCTCACAATGACCCAGGATCCCCCAAAGTCCACCATCCCTCCCCTCGAGGCTACCCCCTTGGATGAGATCCCGGCCAGGGTGGATCTCTTGAGGAAAACCTACAGGTCCGGCCGCACCAAGGACATCCAGTTCCGTCTCGTCCAGCTGCGCAAGCTGTACTGGGCCATCGTCGACAACACCACTCTCATGGAAGAGGCCCTCCTCCAGGACCTTCGCAAGTGCAAGTTCGAGGCAACCTACTCGGAGATCGATTGGTGCAAGCGAGAATGCCTCGATACCATCAAGAACCTGGAGAAGTGGGCAAAGGATGAGCACGTCGTCAACGTCCCCATTGAGTTCAAGGCCATGAGGCATCGCATCAGCCACGAGCCCCTGGGCATCATCCTCAACGTCGGCGCCTTTAACTTTCCCTTCCAGCTCAATCTCCCGCCCGTCATCGGTGCCATCGCCGCCGGCAACTGCGTTATTCTCAAGGCCTCGGAATCCTCTCCCCACTCGGCCATGGTCCTCAAGAAGATCTTTGACGAGTCCCTGGACCCAGAGTGCTACACCTACGTCAACGGTTCTCTCCCAGAGACCCAGCGGCTCCTGGAGGAAAAGTTCGACAAGATCGTATTCACCGGCGGCAAGACTGTCGGTAAGATCATCGCCAGGAAGGCGGCCGAGACCTTGACTCCCGTCATCCTCGAGCTCGGCGGACAGAACCCAGCCTTTGTCACCAAAAACGCCAACCTCAAGCTGGCCGCCAGGCGACTTCTCTGGCAGAAGGTGCTGTGCGCTGGTCAGGTCTGCATGTCGCACAACTACATTCTCGTGGAGCGGAGCGTCCTCTCTCAGTTCCTCGGGGAACTCAACGGCCAGTCGCGCGCCTTCTTCCCCAAGGGTGCCAAGAACAGCCCTGACTACGCCCGCGTTGTCAATATCGGGCACTTCAACCGCCTCAAGAAGATGCTCGACTCGACCAGGGGCAAGATCGTCCTGGGTGGCTCCATGGATGAGGCCTCGCTCTTTATCGAGCCCACTGCTGTTCTCGTCGACGATGCTGGGGACAGCATGATGGCTGAAGAGTCCTTTGGACCCATCTTCTCCATCATGCCGTTTGATTCTCTCGACCAGGCCATCAACATCGCCAACCAGGTGGACCCGACTCCTCTCTCGCTCAACGCCTTTGGCAGCGACGCTGAAAACAAGAAGAGTAGGTCTAATATCTTGTTGCTGTACCCTGAAGTGTGCCAACGCAGCTGACTTGCTCCAGTTCTGGGTAGCGTCACCTCGGGCGGCGCCACCTGCAACGACTCGTTCTTCCACAGCCAGATCCCACAGACTCCCTTGGGCGGTGTGGGACAGTCGGGAACGGGCCACTATCACGGCTACTACTCCTTCAAAGCCTTCAGCCACCAGCGCGTCATCGCCAACGTTCCCTACTGGGCCGACTTCCTTCTCCGCGTCCGCTACATGCCTTACTCGTGGCCCCATCTGAAGCGCCTCAACGCCCTCTCCACCCCCAAGCCCAACTTTGACCGCAACGGCAAACAGGCCAAGGGGCTCCGTTACTTCATCTCCCTCATCTTCAACCTCGGATCCAAGAGCTCAAAGGGCGCTCTGTTTAGGTGGGCTATCCTCGTGGTTGCAGCCGCGTTCCTGGAATTTAAGAAAGGTGTCTTGAGCCAGTTGCTCACACGATAATGGTTTAGTTGAGTTTCTGCGGCCCCTCGGGAAGGAAATTGGTGATGGTGGTGGGAAGAGGGTGGAAATCACATCTCCTATTGTATACCGCATCACTTCTGGTGGGCTTTGAAAGCCCAGTTCGGTTTCTATCCAGTCTTATTGTATAGTATAGCAACGGTGGATGGGATATCAAGGTGGGTAATTCATGTTGAAATGGCGGCAATTTGAAGAGTAAAATAAAAGGAGTTGATGTGTAACCCATGATTCGTTCAAATCTTGCCTTTCGCAAACCAAAATGGTATCTTCTATTTTATTTCCTCTCGTCTCCCGTCTGCCAACCATGCTCGCCTTTTACTCAAATTCGTGAAACGCCTTCAGTGACCGGTCAAGGCTGCTGCTAAGCGACGGCCCTTGTCACCACCCAGATACAGGTCGTCGTCGGCCGATGCCTCCCTTGCCAGCTCTACTGCCTCGCCATAGCCCCTTGTGACCATGTCCTCATCCACCTTGAGCCCGTTCTCGACGAGGGCCAAGATGACGCTGCGGATCCTCGCGATCTCGCGCATGGTGGACACGTCGATGGCATCGTTCTGGCTGGAGTAGACCTTGCTGCTGACGCTCTCCTCCATGCGGTTTATGCCTGCGGCGTCGGCGGCCAGGTCGCTCTCGGCGTGCTTGCTTATCCAGATGTAGCCGTTGACGCCGAGCAGCACGTCCACCTTGGCGCCGGCGTCCACGTCCATGGTCCAGACCTGCCTCTTGGCGCGGACGACGCCGCCTCCGCCGCCGGTGCCCGTGACGGCGACGAAGACGCCGTTGCGCAGCTTGCCGTACTTGAGGCTGCGGGTGTGCAGGCTCGCCGCGCCGTCCTGGTGAAGCTGCTGGACCTCTGCGACGACGAGATCACCCTCGGCGAAGAAGCTGCGGATCTGGAGCTCGTCCGTCTCGGTGCGCTTGCGCAGGATGCCGCCGGGCAGGTTGATGGCGGAGATCTGCAGGATGGCGAGCTGCGAGGCGGCCACGTCGACGCGCCACCGCTTAGCCTGCACCTCGACGATGCGGCCGACGACCAGGTCGCCGATCTCGGGGGTGTAGCGGGCGCGAAGGGGCCGCACCGAGAGGAGCTTGTTGGTCTTTGTGAGGGTCCCCGCGAGGGAGGAGGCGATGGATGATGAGTTGGGGAGGACATATGTGCCGTGTCCACTTGGAAAAGTCGTCAGTGAAATCCTGATGGCAAATTTGTCGGGAATTACAGATAGACCTTACCGCATCCACTGGGAATTCGACGTTATCACGCTGCCGGGTGTGAGGATCTCATCGCCTACAACATCCGCTCCACCTTCAGAGTCAGAGTCCGAGTCCGAGTCGGCGGCTGCTTGTGGCCTTCGGAGAGGCGCCGGGGCCTGAGGCTTGAGTATTGTGATGGGCATTTGTGTGTGTGTGATGAACGCCGGAGAGAGTGTGTGAACGAAAATCAATGTTGCTTTGTCGTTCTGTTGATGTTGGTGGTTGATGAGTTTGGTTTAAGATTCGAGGTGGGGCTGCGAGGTTGAGATTTTAGTGTTTGTCGGAACTAAGAGCAAATGCTCGAGGTGCTGATGAGCTACCAGGCGGAATCCAACCACAGATCAACGAGCCGTTCTGGACAAGAAGATGAAAAATTTTAGGAATAATATACCAGGTAAGAACCAAGTGAGATATTTATCAGAAAGAATAATTTAATCTAGGCGTGTGGCACGTGGGATGAGAGCCCATAGTCATCATCATCTCATGCTACCACCAGGAAAGTATTTCATCAAGTCTACACCCAGACCAGCATAATACATAATGTTACACAGCTTCCAAAGCTCGCTACAAAGACAAAGTCCCAAACGCCTTTTAATTTCGCCAACACAGCTTTTGGCCCGATTTCCATGACCTGTCGACGTATGGCATCGAGTCGCCTGGTTCGTGGGATCTTATCCAGTCATGTTATCGAGATGGAGTGGAGTTCATGGTGCTGATCAAGAGCGCCGGTCAAAGTCTTGTCGTCTACTTGAGCGCCCTCCAGAGTCCCATCCACACGAGCCCCAGTGAGATGGTGGTGATGCCCAGCTTCCGGCTCCTGATCCCAAAGGGAGACTTGCTCTGGAGGATCACGGCCCTCTGCCTCTCCAGCTGCGATATGCCGGAGAAGTAGCCGTAGGCGGCAAGACCGAAGAAGGCGCCGCTGCCTATGGCGGTGTCAGTCCACCCTCCGGAGCGCTGAGAGGTCGAGAAGTGAGGGCCCATGGCAAAGAACTGACCGATGACTTTGCAAGGCAGGCAGTCGTCGCCCCGGTCCTGGCGCAGAATGTCTTCGAGCTTCTCGGGCCTCTCGAGAGACTGGACTGTCGGAATCTTGTCCCCGGCCATGGCGGATGTCGTTACGCTTAGCGGCGACTCTGTGGAAGAGGATGGGCTTTTGCTAGAGGTTTGTTATACTGAGTCGCATGATCAATCACGTTGATTGGACGATTTGACATGATGGACAAGGTGGGTGCGCTTAGTCATTTTTTGACCGGGGCCAGGTTTTAGTTTCGTCATTGCCCGCCCGTCTAACTTATTACGCAGCTCCGAGCTCATGCCTATCAAATTGTCAACCTGCGCTCCGAGGCGGCGTTGGTCATCATCACCATGAACGGCGTTATTGAGGCGCTGCACATTTACGATGACAACCGGTACGTCGCGCAGAGCCCCTGATGCACTCTTTTTTTGCTGAGATGCCGGCCCAGGAATCCTGTCCTCTCCCATACCTACGCAGGGAGACCGCTCTCGGCATCCCATCTCCTACCCCTCTACCTAGAACATGCCGCACCGCGGCCGAATCTCATCTACCTCCCCAACACGAGCCCGCCGACCCTCGTCTTCAGTCTGACCCATGCGAACCTCTTGTTCCTCGTCACGTCGTCGACCGAGATCGAGCCGCTCCTCATCTTCGAGTTCCTCCACCGCGTTATCGATGCCTTTGAGGACTTCCTCGGCGCGCCGATCCTGGCCGTCAAGATCGAGAACAACTACGACATTGTCGCCCAGCTGCTGACAGAGATGTGCGATGCCGGCACAATAAGCACGACGGAGCCCAATGCCCTGCGGGAGGTTGTCGAACAGGAGGGCTGGATGGGCAAGCTGCTGGGAAGCATCAATCTCCCTGGGTTCGTGACCGTTGCCAAGTTCCAAAAATGCGGAGGGAGGTCGATTTAGGTTAACGTCAAACAGCAAAACTCCTCTGAGCACCAACTTTTCAAACTCGAGCTCGCCATCCATCGTCGCCACAAATACGCCCGCCTTGCCCTGGAGACGTGCCAACGTGCGACACACATCTAACGAGATGTACGCCGACATTGTCGAGACACTATCAGTCACGCTTGCGCCGTCGGGGCGGCCATTGGCTGCCTTCGCCAACGGTACCATCGCCTTCACCTCAAAGGTGTCAGGTGTCCCGGACATCACGCTGACGCTGACGAGCCCGTCCGGGAAGCACAACCTCGGAGGAATCATGGAGCTGCCAGTCTTCCACCCTTGTGTCCGCCTGAACCGATGGAAGGAGAGGCCCGGGGAGCTGAGCTTCATCCCCCCCGACGGGAGGTTTATCCTGGCAGGCTACGAGGTGGACCTACTGCCCTTTACGAGTGGGAAGAGCGGCAGCATAAGCTCCAACAACCTCAAGCTACCAGTGAACATGGAGGTAAAGACAGGTCTTGGCGCGACAGGTTCGGATTTCGAGGCCCGATTACAAGTCAACAAGATTCTCGGGCCACCTTCGCCATCTTCTTCGGGCCAGTTTGGAAGGGGTGGAGGCGGCGGCCGCTTGGGAGGACCGCATCCTGGGTCGCCAGGGGCGCCGTTGATGGATGATCTAACCGTCACCATCCCGTTGCCGACAAATGTTAGAAACTTGTCGGAGATTCGGCCGAGCAAAGGCGATGCCAGCTTCAACCCGGGAGACAAGTTCCTGGAGTGGCACATTCCGGCAAAGGAGCTCTCTGGGGGAACGTGCTACTTCGGGCTCCGGTGCACCGTCGTGGGGCCACTCACGGGCGAGGACGAGGATGGGTTCGACCCCAACGGATTCGGGTTCGGGACGGATTACACAACTGACGGGCCATACCAGGCCGTGCCGGCGACCAAGACGGGCCAGACCAAGGAGAACACAAACGACGATAGGGACGCAAAGAAGATTGCGCAGAACAAGATCCTGATGCCGACGTCGGCGTCTGTGAGCTTCTCTGTCAAGGGATGGCTGGCGAGCGGGTTGAAGGTGGAAAGCATCATGATAGACACACGCAAGAGCAGGGGATTGGGGGAGAATGTCAAGCCATACAAGGGGGTCAAGTACCTGACGGTGAGCAAGGCAGGAGTGGAGATCCGGTGTTAACCAGGCTCTGCGGCGGCGGCGGCAGACGGCACAGGAAGACGGCACAGGAAGACGGCACAGGAAGACGGCACAGGAAGACGGCAGCGGAAGACGGCAGCGGAAGACGGAAAACATGGGCTCATTCATGATGGCCATGGAGGGCATCCATGTATGCGAGCCAATGGGCAACAGTGAAGTGACGGCGAGAGAAGGAAGAGGAAAAAGAAATAAAAAAGAAATGAAACCCCCATGATGCATGAACGGACTAGTGTAGGGACCCAACGATGGCAACGGAAAAGCGCGTACGGAAACGGATGGAGTTGGTTGGATTTATATAATATGTAACCAGTTAGGTTAGGCGTTGGCTCAGTTGGGGCATCAGGCATCTCGGAGCAGCGCCAAGGAGCGACGGAGATCGAAGGCCGTACGCCGCATCAAGGTCGGGGCATCGGCTGTAAGTGCGGGGGCAGATCCGGCACATGTATTGCCCGCGAGCGGACTGATTTGTGCACGCCCCATCCAATGACAGTCCAAGCGCAAGACTTTCCTGGACTGATCCCGATGATTCCCATCCCCATGAGAAGGATTGGGTCCATCATCTTTGGGGGGGAGCAAGGGGAAGGAAGGGGGGGAAAAGGACCCCCTTGTCCGGTTGACGATGCAGACCTGTGACCCCCAAACCCGAGAGTACTGCGTAGCCAGGTACCTACCTGCCTTTGCTGGGTGGATGAAGGTAGGCAAGGTACCTACGGATACATGGCTCCAAAACGTGAGGTCAAAGGCGCTGGTAGTGTGTGTGTAAGTGAACGAGGATTGACAAAACCCCCGACGTCACGCAAAGGCCCGAACC
>JABFEP010003335.1:0-11579 GCA_013618265.1 Fusarium albidum
GGCTGCCGGCGATCCGGCGGCGCTCGTCTCGAAGCTTCGACACCCCACGGAGGTAGGGCAGTGCCAGCTGCTCGGGGTCCCGGGAGCCGCCCGAGGACACCGACTCGAACTCGGGCGTGGCATCTTGCTCCAGCAGCGCCGAGATGGTCTCGTTCTCCAGGGACAGCTCGGCAACGTCCGACTTGACCTTGGCGAAAACCTCGGCGTAGGGCTGCACGGCCGCCTTGGGCTCTACATCGGCTGCGATAACAGTGGCCCAGCCCAGGCCGTCGTAGGGGGGTGCCGCGTTGGAATCGAGCCCAAAGATGCCCACAATCTTGGTGATCCAGCGAGCGATGGACTCGAGAGCCGCCAGATCGGCGTCCTTGTTATCCCTCAGGTGAACGTTGGCCGTGTTGACCAGCTTGAGGATGACGGACATGGCTCGCGGCGTGTCGAATGAGTTTGTGAGAGCCGCCTCAAACTCCTGCTTTGCCTGCTCCAGCTCGGCCACGAGTCCGTCGGCGGGCTTGTCGTCAATAGACAGCGACTTGACGCCACTCGAGATGCCGGCCTCTGCGAGCAAAGCCTTGACATTGGTGAAGAAGTTCTATCATCGGTTAGTCACAGTCCCCCGCAGCGCGTTAGACACCTACGCTGATGGTGGATTCCCAGTTGTCTGCCTGCAATCGCATGTCGGGCGAGATTTCCACTCCATCGTTCCATCGGCCCATCAAGAAGACGGTGCGCATTCCTCGGGGAGAGTAGTTCGTAGCCAGGGCGTCCTGAATGGTCTGGAAGTTCTTCAATGACTTGGACATCTTGGAACCCGAGATAGACAAGTGGCCCATGTGAAGGAAGTAGTTGACCCAGGTGTGCTCGCCCTTTGTGTGATCGCAAAAGTACGCCTCACTCTGCGCCAGCTCATTGTCGTGGTGAGGAAAGGCGAGATCAATGCCGCCAGAGTGAATATCCATCTGCGCGCCCAGGACATCAGAGGCCATGACCGAGCACTCAATGTGCCATCCTGGACGGCCGTCTCCCCAGGGGCTGGGCCAGAAAGGCTCACCGGCCTTGGACTTCTTCCAGAGGGCAAAGTCACCAGGGTTCTTCTTTCCACCGAGGTTCTTGGAAAGGGACCCTTCGCCCTCTTCCTGGAGGGACTTGTCGTTTCGGTTGTCGGGGCGCAACCGCGCATATGTGTTCCCGGCCTTTTCGAACGCCGAAATGTCAAAATACACGGAGCCCTCCGCCTCGTATGCGAACCCCTTTTCGACGATCCTCTCCACAAACTTGGCAATCTGCGGGACATACTCGGTGACTCGAGTAATGACATCCGGTCTGAGAACGTTGAGGGCATCCATATCCTCCATGAAGAGGTCCTCCATGCTCCGAGTCAGATCGGTGAAGATGGTCTGATCTCTCGTGTCGATGGTCTCCTTGTACAACGAGTCCAGGTAGGGCAGCAGAATCTCGTCGGTCCCGGGGAAGATTTCGCCAGAGGTGATGGCGTCGGCAGCGGTAGTCATGTTGCTAAGGTGCATCCTGACCTTGGCCTCGTCGTCTCCGGGCTTGCCCTCCCCCGAAATGGTTCCTCCTGCGAGAACCCCTCCATATCCAGCCTCTCTTCGCTCGGCATAGTTTGTCGCATCGAGCTCCTCTCCATCCTTGAGGAGCAGAGGCAGGCTGCTCTTGGCATATGCTCGGAAAGCGGCGAGGGCTAGTTCTCGAAGTTCGTCCTTGGAGTACGTCTTGTTCTTCTCGAGCTCGAGCAATCGTTGCCGTCGTGCCTTGATGATGATCTATCTGTGGTTTTAGACAGGCGCACGCGGTTCAGCTCCCTCCCACCTTCCATACCTTGTCGTCAATGTCGGTAATGTTCATGACAAAGTTGACCTCGAAGCCAAAGTAGTGCATGAAGAGCCGGCGAATAATGTCGGTCGAGACGTAGTTGCGCGCATGGCCCAGATGGCTCTTGTCGTAGACGGTCGGACCGCAAGCATACCAGGCCACCTTTCCCTTCTCAATAGGCACGAACGGCACCGGCGCGCCGGGCTTGAGCGAGTTGTAGAGCTTCAGCGCCTCCATGGTGTTGGAGCTGCGGGACGAGTATAGTCGATGGAGGGGTCTCGGTCGGGTGAGTAGAGCGGGGATTCTGGGTTGAAGACGAAAACGGAAGAGATTCATCCAGACGCTCAAGGGCAAGGACGACGAGCGAACGGGAAGAAGGGAAGAAGGAGGAGAAAGGGGGGTATCGTGAGAGGAAGAGGAAACGTATGTCGAACTTCACGATTGAGTCACAGCAGATCGAGGCACAAAGGGAGAGAAGAACGCCATCCATCAATCAAATTTCATGGCGCCCCTCCACGTCAGGCCAACAGGGAGAGAGCCCTGAAGCTCTAGTGGGAGCATCCCCGCCAAGTCACATTCGGCAGCCTCGCCCACCGCCGTTTTAGTGCCCCTCCTCACTAAAGTTTCGAGTGGGGCACCGCTAGCCGCTTCAACCGCAGCCTTGTCGCAAATCGAAATATTTTCTTATTCTGAATCGCAAAAAGTCTTTTTTCTTCAACACCATCCAGTTCCAGTCCAATCAAGGGTGGACAGCTGCGACCATGGCTCGACCGTCACCTTTCCTCGAGCCAGGAAATGTCACCACCGCCGACAGCCTGGCAATTGTTCTCCTCTCCCGCGACAACTTCCAGCCCGTCACCCTCGAAGAGTCCACAGGCGCGGTCGATGGTTACGCCGAGGGCGCAACGTTGAACACCCGGTTCGGATCGTTCCCCCATTCGACGTTGCTCAACATCCCATGGGGATCTCAAGTCCGCGCCTCGGCCGTTGACACTGGCTCAAGAGGGCGGAAGCGTCGCCGAGAAGCAACGGACGAGGACACGCCGACGACGACTGGCCCGGACGAGGAGGGTACGGATGCGACGTCGAAGCCTGCCAAGAAGGCCATCGCTGCTGCAAGCGGCTTCATCCACATCTTGCGGCCGACGCCTGAGCTCTGGACGAGCAGCCTTCCCCACCGAACCCAGGTTGTCTACACTCCCGACTACAGCTATGTTCTCCAGCGGCTCAGGGTAGTCCCCGGCTCGCGCATCATTGAAGCTGGAGCGGGAAGTGGCAGCTTCACACATGCATCTGCGAGGGCCGTGTATAATGGCTACCCCAAGGACGAAAGTGACACCAAGGGAAAAGTGTTGAGCTTCGAGTACCATGAGCCTCGGTTCAACAAGATGCAGGAAGAGATCCAGACGCACAAGCTGGAGGGGATCGTAAAGATCTCGCACCGCGATGTTTACCGAGACGGATTCCTGGTGGACGGCAAGTCTCCGCGGGCCAACGCCGTCTTCCTCGACCTGCCGGCTCCCTGGGAAGCGCTCCATCACCTATCACGGCAAAGACCCGACAAGGCAATCAAGAAGGGCGAGGGTGACGAGACACAGGGCTGGATCTCGCCTCTGGATCCCAATACGAGCGTCCACCTCTGCACCTTTTCGCCGTGCATCGAGCAAGTAACACGCACGATAGAAGAGATGCGGCTCTTGGGCTGGACGGATATCGACATGGTGGAAATCTCACACCGGCGAATCAACGTGGTCCGCGAGCGAGTGGGAGCAAACCTGCCCACCGAAAGGGGCAACCTCCAAGCGCCAGCAGACGTGACGGAAGCCGTGGAGCGCCTCAAGGAGATCAACCGCAAGACCAAGGAATTCCACAAGGCGCAGGCGCAGGCCCTGGCGATGAAGGGCGAGACGGACGATTCGTCAGCCATGGACGTCGACACCCCGGCGTCGAGCTCCGGCAAGTCCAAGCTCAAGGGCAAGGACGCCGAGGCCACGGAAGAGGACGGGAAGCCCTGGATGCAAGGGAAGCTCTACCACAAGCCCGAGGGGGAGCTCAAGACTCACACGTCCTACCTCACCTTTGCGGTGCTGCCCCGCGAGTGGACCGAGGAGGACGAGGCGGCGGCGTGGGAGAAGTGGCCGTGCGGCAAGGAGGGCGGCGTGATTGGGAGCCTCAACAAGCAGGCCCGGAAGCAGCAGACGAGGGAGAAGCTCATGGCCAAGAAGAAGAGGAAGCAAAATGATACCCAAGCGGAGGGGGAGAGTGCGCAGAAATAACGGCAATCTGCAGACGCGATTTGACCTCGTTTGACCCTTTTGACAATCTCGCTGTGACTTGAGCATCCTGTTATCGACCTCGACCCAGGCGTCAAGAATGAGGCCCTCGCCAGCCAACCACGGCATCCGCGACATGTTCTCGCGACCACCCTGATACGGCTGAGATGCCATCCCTCTCCTCCCATTGCTCAAAGCCCAACCGGGGCCTCAATCCCCCCGCATGGCTTCTCGAAGACCTGTCCCACGAGTCGAGGCAGCCAACGAGGCGACCGTGGCCAAGGCAGACGGGGGGCCACCCTGCGGCACCGAATCGGGTCTCGAGCATCAAAGGGGAAAAAAAAAAGCACAGGTCTCTCTCTTCCCAATGGGCAGCTGCAATGACACCTGTTCGACGCTCAATAGCTTTTCCACGACTTGTTGCTCAAAATGCCGGCCAACTGCATTGGGAACATGGTCACCCACTGATGCCCAATGAACAAAATCCATTAGAAAATGGGGGGCGGTTTGACGGGGCACGACAGGCGTGCATCTGCGTCTGCGTGCCATGGATGATGGCTGCCCGTCAGCGCCAGACAGTTGCAGTGAGGCTGACGGGGGGGTTAGGCGACGCTGGGCTCTCTCGATGTGCGTCTTCGATGCAGGTTTCCATTTGATCGCCCCCGGGACTTGTTATATTTGATCGACAGCTCTCCTGCACAATGAGGTCGACCTGAGCCCTTTTTTTCCCTCGTCTTGTTCTTCAAACCACACGATTGACACAATTCCACTTGACCAATGTCCCAGCCGAGCGCATGCCTGGGCGTCCAAGGCCCCGAGTGGTCCAGATGGATCCCTCACCTGTCCCGCCGGTACTACTACCGCGCGCGGTACATCTCCTTCGACGAGGCCTCGTCGGTGCTGCCCAGCGGCCGGAACGCCATCATCCCCGACGGCCAGGGCGGCTACCTCCACTACGAGTTCATGGGCGTCAACGACGCGGTGCCGGCTCCTCACACGTCAGAGCTGTCGTCAACCTACTCGGGCGACACGCCGGCAACCACCATATCCTCCTCACAGCAGCAGCAGCCGCATCCTCCACGAAGACTCCTGCTACCCGCGCCGGACCACATCTACGACGACGATGCGCCCGCCAACGGCGTGATGATGAGCGGGGCGATACAGACGAGCGAGGATGAGCAGGAGAGGAGGGTGATACTCTCGGGGCCGAGGGCGTCCAGGGGCAAGTCGGTCGTGGTGAAGAAGAAGAAGAAGAGGCTAGAGGTGGACAAGAGGAAGCAAGTTGGCGCGAATGCAAAGGTTGATAAATGGTTGAATTCTTTTTAGAGTTGGCTGTCGTTTAATTGATGATTATATCCTTCATGAGATGTCTTCACACTGTGTAATTACTCTATCCACGGGCGGTAGACGCACAGTGCTCAATTATCCATCCACCGGGTTAACTTTTCTCCATCTACGTCCCCCAAGCCACCAAGCCTCGCCAATTTTCAAGATATCCTAGACTCCAGCTCTCAGCCTCGGCCCTCTATTTACGCACGCACAGCACACCGCAGCCATGACCTCCACAATCGGCATCCCGATCAAGCTCCTCAACGAGGCGCAGGTGCGTCCTCTTTTGCCCAGCATCTGTTCAAGTACTGACTATGCTCCAGGGCCACATCGTCACCCTCGAAATCACCTCTGGCCAAACATACCGCGGCAAGCTCCTCGATGGTAAGCCCCATATCCCTCAGTCCATATCCCATATTTCTGCCCATGCTAACCCCCCCAGCCGAGGACAACATGAACGTCCAGCTCAAGGACATCACCGTCACGGCCCGCGACGGCCGCGTCTCGCACCTCGACCAGGTCTACATCCGGGGCTCCCACGTGCGCTTCTTCATCGTCCCGGACATGCTCCGCAACGCGCCCATGTTCCGGAGCAGGAACGTCCGCGGACGCGGTGTCGGTCTCGCGCGAGGTCGCGCGACCGTCAGCCGTGCGCGCGCGGGCGGCCGAGGACGGTAGAACAAGATGGAGGATATTGAAAAGAAGCTGCGGAGGAAGGATGTAACGGTGGATGATGGACGGGCTGTGCTTGGCGTTCAGGTTAATTTGGGAATCGAATTTTTGGCAAAGAGAGTTGAAGTGGCATAAACAGGCTTCGGTGCGATACCAGTCTAGAAGTCGAGATGCCACAAGAGGAGGGCTCGGGGCGGCCTCAATGGCAGAGGGGTTGTCGAGATTGAGTAGACTACAAAAAAGGCGTCCTGTTGCGCCTGGTATCTCGTCACCGTCTATCTGTACACACGCATATCCTCCTCCGGCTAATGCACAAAAGGTCACCTACTTCATCCGCTCGAGCGCCTTGAGAGCGTCTGTCACCTTGTACCTGATCTCGTTCCGCGCTTCGTTCGCGTCCCCGGCCTGTGATGATTCTTGTCGCTCGCCGCCGTTGAGCACCTGTGCCACGCTCTCCTCGGCGCCCCTTACTGCCTTGCGGCCCTCCTCGCGGACCTCGCCCTCCCAGAACGTCCGCGCCGCATCCCACTTCTTCTGCATCCGGTTGAAGCTCCACATGATGCCCAACGCTGCGACGGCGCCGGCCTCGAAGATGGTCGAGGAGAAGGACGAGATGTAGAGGAGGGCGGCGAGGGAGGTGGTGACTCCCGAGGTTCCCAGGGATTGCATGACGAGCTTCTGCGCCAGAGCTTGCAGCGCAGGGATGGTCTCGTTCTGGAGATAGCCACGAGTGAAAGCGATATGGCCGGGCCACTTTGGTAGTGCTCGTCGAGGGGTCACCGGGACAAGGGACTCGAGTTCTCCCGAGCCGAGCCGCTTCACCTCGGGCTCCGTGTCGAGCGCGCCCTTGATGGACAAGGGCTGCGGGTACTGTCGCGCGCCCTTGGCAGCCTCCGCGATCTGGCCGGCCAGGTACACGAGCTCTTGCTCAGCAGTCGGCAGGAATCGCTGGCTGAGCATCTCGTTCGTGAGCATCGCCACGTCGTCGACCCTCCAAAATAGCTGCCACCAGCCCAGTTTCCGCCACCGCCGGCCCGTGAACGCGAGGTCAAGCTCATCCTGCAGCTCCGCGTGTGCCTTTTGCGCCCACGTGGCGAGCGCATCATTCAACCCGGGTGTGAATGAGGCCTTGGTGCGGGCCGATACCGACATCTGCAGGATCTCCTGATTCGTTTCGTCCTTGAGCCTCTTGTTGATATGCTCGAGGATGTTGTATATGAGATGCTTGACCACGGGTTTGGTCGTCTCGTCGGGTGAGCTGATGCCCGACTTGAGCCAGGCGACCAATGTGGGAAAGTTACTGCCTGTCCACATCCGCTCATACTCCATGGCGTTCCGGGTGCTCTCGCGGAAGAGCTGCACGCTCTTTTCTGCGCTCGAGAGATCAATGGTCTCGAAGGGGGCCTCGAACTGGGTGCGGTCTACGCCCTTCATGTTGACGACTGGGAGGATGGCCTCCTCTCCCTCGAAGGATGGCAGCGCAGATATCCCAACAGCCCCCACCATACCATTCCCGACCAGGAGTGACTTGTGCACCGGCGTGGAGATCCATGTCGCTTGAACCCCATCCGTGACATTCCCAACTGTCGGCACAAGCGCCGCCTCCTCGGCTCCCGCTCGGCGCACGTATTCGTTGCCCCCAGCAAAGTCCGAGGGCAGCCGGGCTTCCATGAAGAGGATTTCCAGCTCGTGATGATTCCAGTCTGCCGAAGAGATATTGATCTCGGTGAGGTCCGTCTTGGTGATGGTGAGGGTGTTCTGCTCGTTCTTCGGGGGCCCGATGCGGACGATGAGCCGCTTCCGGGGGTCGTGGTCCTTCAATTGACGCTCCCACTCCTGCTCATCCATGAGAGGATCTGCAATCAGCATCCTAAGCACATCCTTGGCCGTCTTGGCGGCATCAATGCCGCTCAGTCCCAGAACCGCAACCCTCACGGCTTCCTGGCCAGGCGTCTGGCGCAGGCCCTGGAGGGCCAATTGCAGCCTCGGCGTGCTGATCAATCCGGGGGCGAGCTTCTGGAGGTCGAGGAGTGCCTGCTGGAGCTCGGCGCGCGGGTTCTTGGTGTCGGCGGCGGTCGACTGGAAGCGTCGCGGGAGGGCATCACGACGGGCTCGTGTGCGCGGGCGGGAGGCGGGAGAAACGGAGCAGAAGGGACATATCGAAGCGGCCTGGGGTCTCGACGGCCGTATCAATGCCCGAAGACTCCCCGCTTGGGGCAGACGGGGCCTTGGCGAAGCCATTTGCGGATGAATGGCAGTGGCGAGGTTGAAGATGGAGCTCGGAGGGAGGTGAGCTTCTGATGTCAAACCCGGCAAAGGGCCGGCAAAACCCGGAGCTCCGAGCTACAGCTCAGGTCCGATTTGTTTCAAAAACAATTTATTAGCGTTTCAGCTGAACTTGATTTGAACTTGACAAGTTCAAGACGAATTTCTCCCTGTTGATCCTCCCTGATTGTTGACCGCATTCAGAGACCTCGCCCTCCCTTGTTTATACATTCCACAAGTCAATCATGAATCCTCCAGTGGAGCTTGGAGCATCCCAATCAACCCAGTTCCTCGACTAGAGACATCATGTGGCAGATCAGCCGCTCTGCTATACGTCAGTGCCGCCTGGCCGACAGGATTCACGCTGCACCGCCACGACATTGGTCAATACAAGCCCGTGTCCCAAGGCCGAATATACGCGGCCTCGTGGATCCGTGTGATGCTGAAATATGGTAGTAGTAAACATAAATATTATGGTTTGCTTCCCTTGAGAAAGTCCATCTTATTTCCGTCCATCTTCCAAGGAACGAATGTCCAGCCTCACTGCAGCAATCAGAGATGCCTCTCCCACGCACACAGAGCTACTGCGACTCCTCGCCCAGGCCGACCAGGCACGCTCCGACCTGAGCCAGCAGCAGAGGGCCGTCGCAGACCTCGAGTCGCGGCTCGTCCGCTGCGAGAAGAAGCTCAGGGATCTGGACCGGAGACGGCTCGTCGGCCTCGACAAGCACAAGAAGTACCGTGACAGCCGCTTCAGAAAGTTCCTCCTCAGGGCCAGCGGCAAGGGGGACTGGTTCGCGGACATGGCGAGCAGGGAGGAGAGCGACTACGTCGACATCCTGCAGCAGGCGCAGCAGCAGCAGCAGCACACGTCGACCACGAGAGCCCAGCTCGCCGCGGCGCAGTACACGATGAAGGGGCTCGAGGCCACCGTGCAGGGACGCCTCGCCCTGCAGCGGCAGCTGGACGAGCTACACGACGGCATCTTCTCGGGTCCAACGCCAGAGTTCCCAGACGAGGACGAGAGCGAGAAGGAGAGCAACGACACGCTGGCGGCGTACTTTACGGAAAGGACAAACCTCGAGGCTCACGCCAAGGCGGTGGAGCTCCTGGGGCAGGCGTCGCAGTCGATCGTGAGTGCGATCCAGCAAATGGACGCGGCGGGCGTGGCGAGGAGAGCGACGGGGTCCGATGGCACCATCTCGGCCATGCTGGAGCGCCGTTCACTGAACCAGGCTGCAGAGCTCGTCCGGCAGGCGCAGAGGTACATCATCCAGCTGATGCGGCTTGGGCCGGACGTGGCGGTGCTCAGCATCAGCACTGATCACGGTTACGTGCATCCCGGCGTGGTCCTCGACGACATCATGAGGAGGCAGGACGGCAGAGAGGAGCTGGCCCGCTGCGCTGCCGCTCTCGGTGACGGGCTGGGGCAGACGAGGATCCGAAAGGCTCAGGTGGAGGAGGCGCTGCGGAGGAGAGAGACGGAGATGGAAGAGGCGAGGATGGCGCTGCAGAAGGTGCGGGAGGGCATCTTTGAGCGGGTCATGAAGGACGAAATAGCGAGTCCCGTCTACGAGGCATGAGGTTGTGGGCGATATTGGTTTGACTTAATACCCATTTGCATATTGAAGTTCAGTGTCTTTAGAGCTTGGGTTGACATCGCAAGGCGGCCCGGGATTCCCTGCGATCGTGAATCGGCGTCCAGGATGGCCAGCATCGAAAGATGAGTGCTTCATCAAATATCCCCCATTACGAATTTCCCATCCCAGACAGCCACTCCACCAACAGCCGCCTCCCCAAGCATACCGAGGCAATTGTTCTTGGCACCCACCACCTTGAACGACTTCAGGGTCCATGACAGGGACTCCCAAAGCGGCAAGCAGATCGCCCAGGGGATTTTACATAGAACTGTTTAGGAGAAATTCCCTCTCCCAGATTGGTCCGTTTTATGCATCCAGGGTTCGTTCAACGGCTGGGCAAAAAAAGTGATGATTCATGACTCTCGATTTGGCGATTTTGATTGCCAGGGCCCAAGTGGCTTGCCGCCAGCCATAATGAACAAGCTTATAACAACGGGTTTGCTTTCATGGTTTCACTCTCATGCAGGACAAACACCGTTGAGCTCCTATCATCTCCCGTCGGGCATCATGAGTGACAGCTCAGAGCGCAAGTTCACATCTCTACAGCATCTCCTCAGTGCTAACACAGTCTAGGCCCCATCGACGGCTACGTCGACCCAGACTTCCCCAACCCCGACGGCGAATGGGACACCCCCGTCATCATCTACGGCTACACGCCCGCCTTTTCGCTCGCCGTCTTCGCAGCCGCCTGGTTCGCCGTGTTCCTCGCCGTGCACCTCTTCCAGACCATCCGCCACCGCAGCTGGTACTTCGTCACCTTCCCCGTGGGTCTCCTCTTCGAGATCGTCGGCTACGTCGCCCGCTCGCTGTCTGCCAAGAAGAACCCCTACCACCTCCTGTACTTCATCCTCAACTACTTCTTCATCGTCACGGCGCCCGTGTTCCTCGCCGCGGGCGTGTACACCATCCTCTCGGCGCTGATCCCCCGGCTGGGCCGTAGGTACTCGTTCCTCCCTCCTAGGGTGATCCTCTGGTTCTTCATCACGTCCGACGTCATCGCCACGGTCGTCCAGATCACGGGCGCGGCCCTGATCGGCGTGCGGCAGTCGAACCGGGATGATCCCGCCGACGCGAACAACATACTCCTCGGCGGTCTCGCATACCAGGTCTTTTCACTCGGCGTCTTTGTCGTCCTCACGGCGAGCTTTCTCTTCCGCGCCAGACGGGAGATCCGCGCGCGGGGGAGGACCCTGGGTGCCTTTTGCGCGGCTTTTGCTGTGGCTACGGTGATGGTCTACCTGAGGACGTGCTTCCGTCTGGCAGAGACGGCGGAGGGGCTGGGTGGGCACCTGTACTCGAACGAGATCTACTTTGCCTGCTTGGAGTTTGCTCCGGTCGCGTTGGCCGTGCTGCTGTTTGCCATCTGGCATCCTGGACGGTGTGTGGGGAGGAGGGTGAGGGTGAGGGAGAAGGAGCAGAGTCCAGTTAATTTCTAATGTGATGATGAACAAGGATGTCCGCCTTTTAGTGGTTGCCCCCCCGAGTTACAGTGGCTGCAGCCATTGACCCCACCAAAGCTGTCACCTCAACCTCGATTGAGCAGCTTCACTCTCCAACAACATCACCAATG
>JABFEP010003341.1:0-10638 GCA_013618265.1 Fusarium albidum
GAATCGTGTAATGCTGCAGGCGACGTCTGCGTGCGTACTGACATGCGTTGAAGGCTCCGGGGACGAGAATAGCGGCTGCGAGGAGGAGAGAAGAAGATGAGGTTGAAGCTGAAGAAAGTTGGTGATGGGTTTTGGGAGAATGCACGATGATGAAGTGGTGGTGAGGTGACAGGCAAAAAACAGGCAAAAAACAGGTACACAATGCGGCACAGGGGGCCAGGGGAGCTGGGCGGAAACTCGCTGGGCAACTACGCTGCCACTGGGCCTTTACGTTTTGTAGGGAACTTACCTGGTAGGGTAGGTACCCATGGACCCGACCACAAGGGCGGTCCCGATCCCTGTCCTGGCCGCTACCTTGCGCCTGGTGATGAGCGTGTTGTCACTTGGATCTGATCGACGCCCTTGACAGGCCAGAGGCTGAACCAATGTGACTGATGAAACTGTGCAACTAGTTGTGTGCTAATGATGTTGAATCCCCAGTGAACATGGGATTTAACCACATGGAATTTCACAGCAGGAAGTCGCATATTCTGGTGCATGTCGCCGCGACGATGATGGTGCAAGTACGTAGGTAGGCACTTGCCAACCAGCACTGAGGTTATCCACTTTTTGTGCCGGCATGAATCAAGCCGGGCAGCCCTATCATAAGATGAGATATAATAATGCGCCGTCCAGGAAATAGAAGTTTTTTTTCCAAGGCTTCGCGTGTGGTCCTTGATTTTGGGAAATTTGCGACGCCATTATCAGTGGCGGGTGGTCACCGATGACGTTGACTTGATCGATCTCAACTGTGGCTTGACGTTGGCCTTGGCCAGAGGTGGGGATTCGATTCCTGTAAGACTCCAATCCCCGCAACCCGCTCTTCCGCGTATGCGGGTCTTGGAATCTGATGCACGGCGAAGAAAACCACTGCAGAATTAAACAGAGTGCAAGGCAACTGGTCTTTGGAGTTTCCGGCGAAGTGTGGCTGAGTTCTTTGTGCTGGCTCTGTTTAGTACACTTAATGTGGATAGTGGTGATATTCAAGACAATGAAAGACATCTATTGTGTTGATGACGAGTGTATTCAGGTTTAACAAACCTCTGCTTCAAGCCCAGCCAAGAGTAGAGTTGGGTATCATCAGGCCTGTTAACTCGGCTCTTCTGTCGAACCACACAAAGCCTGCAAGAAAAACCATCAATACCTTACTAACTAACTATCTTATTCTCCAGTGTTTCTTCTCCTGATTGCTCTGGACTGTGCCCCTTAACATCACTTACATGAGCATGCGCCTTCATTTCTCTCAGATGGAGATGTCAGAGGCTGGAAATAGAACCTGAAGCAGCCTCCCCCGTCATTGGTTTCAAGAATACACCGAAACTCAAGGTCCACGTGGAGACGGCTTGGTTCTGCGCTTGACATTAGATGCCGACGATCAAACCACATCAATTTTTTTCCCATCGCCTCCTGGGGGGATTCCTTCAGGTCACGATGTGCATGTCTGGGTTGTTTGACGTGTGTGTGATGTGCAGTTCCCCTCATCCAGGCCCGCTGATCTGGGGCAATTTCCTGAAAATGGAGAACGATTATCGCCTGCATCTTTCGGTTCAAGAACCCTCGCGATGCAGGTTTACATCATGGGTTGGGGCGCCATGGGTGCAGGGCGATAAAGATTTTGTCCTTTTCCGGATTGCAAAAGGGGTTCACGATAATAATCAACAAAGAACTATAATTCGATACAAGGCATGACTGCATATTTTGCTTTTGCTTCTAAGAATAATCGAAACTGTTGCGCTGCATTGTTGAGATGAAAACCTACTCACTTGAGCCAATGGGTAGAAAAAGTCTGAACAAGAGCGATACTGCCAGGCTTGGATCGGGGTAAACATCAGGTCTCGTGATATATCCCGTGATGATAATCGCCTTCCCCGATATCAGACACGTCAGGATCATCCTGCACAGCCTTCTCTTCCCCTCAAACAACCAGCCAGTCTCTTGGCGTGAACAAGCTCGACCATCACCAGCCTCTAAGCATGGAGGGATAGACAACGTGCCCTGACAGAGCCATGACGAAAGACGTTTGTCGCCATGGCGCCACAACCCAATGCAATGGTGCGCCCGCCCGGACCAACTCCCCTATCAACCCCTGCGGTGCTGGCCCCGATCCCCGGCCTGGGCATTCATTCAACAACGCTTTGTCGCTCGTCGCACAAGAATCCTGCTCAGCTCCCTCGAATTACTGAAGTGCCTCGACGATCGATCGACTCGATGCCTGTGAGGGAGTAATCGATTTGGGTCACCGTGTCGACGTGGCCCTGTAATAGCAGTCATAGCTGAGCCCAATTGGGACCTGTGCCGGTCGATAGTCGGCTTCGCAAGATTCATGGCGCGGCCAATAGCGTTCGGCACCCTGGCATTAGCGGTACTGGCCCTGGCGGCCAAGGCAAGTTTCAGCAATAGTTGGCACGGATCACAATGGTGGGTTGCCTCATCCAGGTTCAGGGCGCGTCGCTGAAAAGCTTGTTCCGTCGAGAGTCTCAGGCTCGTTCATCAACGTCGTACCGCTGTGGGAAAGCGGGATCAAAGTAACAATCAAGTGGAAACAGCTGCTTCAAGGAGCCTGAAGCCCCGGCGTGAGGCAGCCAAAGGTAACCAAACCAAACGCAGTGGAGGGTGGCGGTCTTTTTTTGTTTTGCTCTATTATCTCCTTGGATCACTTATCAATCGGCGATGGGGACGTGTTTAGCTCCAAGCAGTCCCCCGTCTGAGGTTCCAACAGCCAGCACCGCCGCCTCTCGCCCCATCAAAAAACGCCCACTCCCACGCTTTTTCTCTTCATATCTCGCCATTGTCAGCTCTTGAACTTTCTCCCTCTTCATTCCACAACCTTCTGCAGGGCAAATTACTTGGCCAATTTGAAAGCTGCTTGCACCCTGTTGCTCTATCGCCTAGGCTTTTGTTGCAAATTTTTGCGGATCCCCTTGCGCCAAGTTCTTTGATCCGTTGCCGCTGCCTTATCCTAACGTCAGCCACGCGCGCTGATAAAAGCGACCTCCCCCTATCGCCATCCGCTCCGCGCCGGCCGGCTACGCATCGGCTACACCACCGTTTAAACCATATCAAACCACACACCGAAGCGTCGCAACCTTTTGATGGCTTCGTTCCCTACCTTTACGATCCCGTCGTTCCGGCTGACGCAGTTGGCTCAAGATGCATATGAATTGCCCTTGCAGACCTTCGCCAACACCCATGAGTCGCATCCTTCGCTCGGACACCTCTGCCTCCTCGTCTTCGAGGCCGTCCTCGAGGTAGTTTGTGTCAGTCTGCCAGGCTACATTGTTGCGCGACTCGGTCATTTCGATGCCGACAAGCAAAAGTTCCTGGCCAACCTGAATGTAATGCTATTTACACCATGCCTGAGTACGTCTTGTCGCAAACCCGCCCCCCCTGGAAGTTTCGCTTATTGCTGACCTCGATCCCCAGTCTTCACGAAGCTCGCCTCCCAGCTTAATGCCGAGAAGCTGTCCGATCTCGCCATTATCCCCGCCATCTTTGTCGTCCAGACTTTTGTCTCATGGACTGTGTCCGTCCTCGTCGCGAAGCTGTTCCGATTCAACAGGCGAGCCTCCAACTTCGTCACTGCCATGGGCGTCTTTGGCAATTCCAACTCGCTGCCTATTTCTCTGGTTCTGTCGCTGTCGCAGACTTTGAAAGGCCTGCATTGGGATAAGATTCCGGGAGACAACGATGACGAGGTCGGTGCTCGCGGCATCCTGTACCTCCTAATCTTCCAGCAGCTAGGACAGCTGGTCCGCTGGAGTTGGGGCTACCACGTCCTCCTGGCCCCCAAGGACAAGTATCCCGAGTATCGCGAGGAGATTGTTGAGGAGGGGCAACGCTATCGGGATGAAGACTACCAGGACCACGAGACTGAGGCGCTTATCGAAGGTCTCGATGGCGAGACGGAGGACGAGGGAGACCGTCAGAGCATTGACTCGGAGAACTACGATCCCGCGGGTCGCACCCCGATCGCCAACGCTTCTCGGGTGTCGTTGGCCGGTTCCAGCGACGATGATTTTCTCTCCAAGAAGGCCATCTCCAAGAACCACAAGGGACAGGCCGGGGCCGTCACACCCGTTGCCGGCAGCCAAAGCGACATCGAGGCATTCCCTCGTGTCCCATCGCTGGAAGACGAGGAACCCAGTGGGTTTATCACCCGGGTCAAGTCGTCGATCAAGGCTCCCTTCATCAAGCTCGGGAAAGCGGCATCGAGGACCATGTGCGCCTGCTATCAGAAATCTCCCGCTCCTGTCAAGGCTGTCCTGAAATTCATGAAGCGCGCGGGCGTCAAGTTCAACAATTTCATTTGGGAGTTCATGAACCCGCCGCTCTGGGCCATGCTCATCGCCATCCTGGTCGCCTCCATCCCCACGCTCCAGCGGCTCTTCTTCGAGGAGGGCTCGTTCGTCCAGAACAGCGTCACGAATGCCATCCGATCCAGCGGCGACGTGGCTGTCCCCCTGATCCTGGTCGTGCTCGGTGCCAACCTTGCGCGCAACACCATGGCCAAGGACGAGGCCCACGACCCGGAGGAGGAGCGCATGGGCACCAAGTTGCTGGTCGCGTCGCTCGTCTGCCGCATGGTCCTGCCGACCGTCATCATGGCCCCCATCCTGGCGCTGATCGCCAAGTACCTGCCCATCAGCATCCTCGACGACCCCATCTTCGTCATCGTCTGCTTCCTGCTCACCGGAGCCCCCAGCGCTCTCCAGCTGGCCCAGATCTGCCAGATCAACAGCGTCTTCGAGAAGACCATGGGCAGGATCCTGTTCCAGAGCTATGTCATTTGGTAAGCTTGAGTTGACCCCCTCTCGGTGCAATGCCGACCGAACCGCGCTAATGTATGTCGCAGGATCCTACCCTCCACTCTCATTCTGGTAATGATGGCCCTCGAAGTCGTCGAGTGGGCGCGATAATCTGCACAATTGGGGGCTTTTTTTTTCTTATCACGGGAAACGGTATATAAAGAAAAAATTCCTTCGGGGCGCGGTATCGGAAACATATGTGTTCTTTTTTTGCTCGACAGCCCTCCGAGGCGGTTTGGGCGACAGGCGTTTGGGGCGATTGAAACACGAAGGATACAGGTGCTTGATTACATGAAGGTGCCACATGGCAGGTCTGAACTCTTTGAAACTGCGCGCTTTGAATTCCGCGTCCGTGCCTACTTTGGTTCTTAGCAATGAGTTACGGCGGGAGTTTGAGGGTACGTACTGACTTGCTTGACCGAGTCTTGTACGATTATGAGCTACATGAAACTACAGAAGTACTGCTCGGCAGCATGACCACACGATAGCGCCGACATTAAATGATGATATTGTTTCTATCACCTTTGCAGCTGAAAACAGTCCGTCCCTCTTCACCGTGTTCCGTTGACCAATTCCGTATCCGGCACAATCTCCCAGTCTCTCACGGTGCCCTTCCAGTCGCTGATCCGCACGTCCTTGATATCGACAGACACAACCCTGACCTCCTCGCCAGCCACGAAGCAGCCACGGCCGCCATCCTCGACAGGGCCGTTCTCGCGCTGAAACGGCTGGGCGGCGGATTCATCAAAGGTGTTGTTCTCGAGGTGCTGCTCCCGGTAGAATCGCTCCTCCTCAGTACCACTCGGCACCAGGCGGGCGGCACCTCCTATGGTGGCGCTGATGCTGGAGAGGGCCGATGTGTTGAGGTTGAGGAGAAGGGAGGCGAGGCTAGAGCGGTGCTCGGGACCCGGGGAGCCGCCAGAGGGACGGCGTCCTTGGGTGGGCGGTCGGTGAGAAACCCCTGTAGTATGGTGAGTATACTCCTGTCTGCGGTGCCGGGCCTATATTCATGCGTGCGACGTACAATCGTGGACCAGAAGCGAAACGTTGGGGTTTGCGACTAGGTTGGTAGTCTTGCGAGAAGCCGGGTTCGTCGTCATCACGATGACGGGATACCTCGAGTGAGGCGACGAGGGAAGATATGTGTAGTTCATGAGAGATACGTGTGGCAAATTATCGGTGCATGTCGCCAGGTGAAGCTATTCCCGATGGCAGCAGGAAGAATTAGTCTGATGGCTCCCTCTCACATGATGCCTGGTACAGCACGGGCTGTCGGTGACGCGGGGGAGGGGTAACTTGGAACTGGAACGTACAAAGCGAGCATTCTCCAGGCATTGGACGACGTCTGGGGGGAGTGTAGAGGTCGTCTGCTTGTGAGTGGCGCCCTCAGAGGCCTCGGAGTTGAGTGGTATTTGCTCCATTGAGGATGTATGGTGTTGTTGAATGGTGATGTTGATGGCAGCGTAGAGCTGAGAGCCGTTGATGATGGGAGCTTCTCCAAACTGTATCCACGGCACCTTCCGCCAATCCCGGCAAAAATGATGACATAAGAATCCTTCTTAAGCAGGAACGGCGCTTAGTCATTCGGATAACTCCTGTAGTGACGTAGTGGAGGCGCCTTCCCCAGAGCTACCATTGATCTCAGCTGCCGTCTGGGGAAGGCGCCCGGACCCGGCTACTTACGGTTCCTCGCGGTCACGTTCGCCCTCGAGCGGGCTTGGATCTCTGAAAGCCGACGGCATAGCACATTTACGGCACAGAAACGAGGGCCGTCTCCATCGGAAGAGCATTTGCAAATAAATTTGCTCCTCCCCCAGCTGCCTTTGCTCCTCTTGCCTTCGAATTGGGTGTCGTACCATCCCCATCGCCCGCCATGCGTTCCCTCCGCGCAAACCGTCGTCTTCCTCTGAAGCCTCTCCCTCGGCTCCTCTCTACAACCGCATCTCCCAGCGCCTCCTCCTCTTCTGCCGCCTCTTCTGCCTCTGCTCCCAAGCATACGCCGATCAATTCCGTCCTCATCGCCAATCGCGGCGAAATAGCGATCCGCATCAATCGCACTGCCGAGCGCCTCGGCATACGTGCCACCACAGTCTACACGGATGTTGATGCTGGATCCTGGCATGCCTCTTTGGGGTTCCAATCCTTGGGACTGGGCCCTGCGAACGCCTATCTGGATGGCGAGAAGATCATTGCGCTAGCTAAGCAAAATGGTATCCAGGCGCTACATCCAGGCTATGGCTTCCTGTCGGAGAACTCCAAGTTCGCTGAGCGCTGCGAGGAGGAGGGCATCGTCTTTGTTGGACCGCCAGCGATTGCCATGGCTGACATGGGGCACAAGGCCCGCAGCAAGGAAATCATGACGGCTGCCAACGTTCCCTGTGTTCCTGGCTATCACGGCGCAGAGCAAGGCGAGCAGAAGCTCCTGGAGCACGCCAAGAAGGTCACGTTCCCCGTCCTCCTCAAGAGTGTCAGGGGTGGCGGTGGCAAGGGAATGCGAATCGTATTGACCGAGGACGAGTTCTTGTCTCAGCTCAAGAGTGCCCGCGCTGAGGCCCGAGCCTCGTTCGGCGAGGGCGGCGAGGTCATGCTGGTGGAGAAGTACATTGTCCGACCCAGGCACGTCGAAGTCCAGGTGTTTGCCGACAAGTGGGGGAACACTGTTGCGCTGGGCGAGCGAGACTGCAGTGTCCAGCGACGACACCAGAAGATACTGGAGGAGTCCCCTGCGCCTGACCTGGATGAGGTAACAAGGCACGATCTATGGGACAAGGCACGAAAGGCTGCTTCCGCCGTGGGGTATGTTGGAGCCGGAACTGTCGAGTTCATCCTCGACAAAGACACCAACAAGTTCTACTTTATGGAGATGAACACTCGGCTCCAAGTGGAGCATCCCGTCACGGAGATGGTTACCGGCCTTGACTTGGTTGAGTGGCAGTTCCGAGTTGCTGCGGGCGAAAAGCTACCCCTGTCTCAAGCAGAGGTTGAAGATCAGATGAACCAGAGGGGCGCCGCTATCGAGGCACGGATCTACGCAGAGAACCCGGAGAAGGGATTCATCCCCGACTCGGGCAAGCTGGTGCACGCCTACCTGCCTGCCGAATTGAAGAGCGAGGACGTTCGTCTGGACTGGGGATTCCGTTCTGGAAGCACCATCTCTGAAGCTTACGACGGAATGATTGCCAAGCTTATTGTGCGAGGCGATACACGAGAGCGCGCAATCGCCAAGATGGAGAGCGTCCTGCGAGCCTACGAGATTGTCGGTGTCGCGACGAACGTCGAGTTTCTCAAGCGACTCTGCCAGACGGATGCCTTTGTGGCTGGTGATGTCGAGACAGGATTCATTGACAAGTGGCGAGATGAACTTTTCAAGCCCAGGTACATCAAGAACGAGGTATTTGCCCAAGCAGCCCTGGGCATGATCAACTTTGAGCTCCAAAACTCTGGGCCCCACGGTCAGACATTGGGCTTTGGCGAGGCCGACACAATTGGCGAGCGGAAGCTTGCGTTTAAGATCCTTGACGGCTACAGCCAGGAGGAGGGCGAGGTTGTGGAGGCCAGTGTGACGCAGACGGGCCACAACCTTTACAATGTGGTTGTTGCCCGTAAGGGCGAGGAGACGCCCCAGGTGTTCACCAGCATCGCCTGCCAGCCAGAGCCGGAGGGTGAGGTGATGAAGATTGAGTCCTACTTCCCTTTGGAGCGGATCCAGTCCTCGGTGGTACCCCAGCACACCGAAAACGACACCAAGGTGACCATCTTCCAGCACGGCGTCAAGACGGACCTTGTCCTTTTGCCCCCCAAGTGGTATGAGAACGCATTGGGCTTGAAGGAGGCAACTGCATCTGTGGTGGCGCCCATGCCCTGCAAGATACTCAAGAATGAGGTTGTAGAGGGTCAGGTAGTTCAAATGGGAGCGCCCCTGGTGGTGTAAGTGCTCATGCTTGGGGTTCCGCAATAGTGTCTAACTAGGGTTGTAGGATCGAGTCGATGAAGATGGAAACCGTGATCCGGTCGCCACAGGACGGCGTAATCAAGAAGCTGGCGCATACAGAAGGGGTAAGGAGCCTGTGATCTAACTCTGGTGACAAAGAGCTAACGTTTTGTAGGATATTTGCAAGGCAGGCACAGTACTTGTCTTGTTTGAAGAGGGAGAGGCCAAGGAGGCAGAGTCATGAAGGAGTTGGGTGGGCGTGGTAGAGAAAACATGTACATGGTCTGATTTAATGTGCGGGCCCCTAGTGAATCGATCCTGAATCTAACTTTGGAGCCCCGGTTTCCTGAGTTGCTCTGTAGTTGATGTACTGTTGTGTCATGTCGTGTGTCTTTCTATGTGGTCCGATACTGATTCAAAACGCCTATTAACCCCGTCCATGCTGAGTCGTAAGTCATGATAGCCTTTGTGTGTCGACCTGAAAAATAAGAAGAAAAAAGACGGAAGAAGAAGAAGAAGAACCGGTAGGCTATTTTGTGTGCATCTTGATGTACTCCTCGGGCAGGTAGCGTCCAATCTTTGACTTTTTGGCCGCCTTGCGTATATGCCTCCACCAGCTCTCGAGTCGGGACTGGAACTTGGGGTCGGATGAGGAAGTACAAGAGGTGAAGTTGTGAAGGAGGTCCTGGGCAGCAGTCAGCAGTCAGCAGTCAGTAGTCAGTCAGCAGTATAAAGGGCAGTTAAGACTTGCCTCGTTGATGGCCAGGGTGATGAATCCCAGGACAAAAGCCACCCAGGCCAGCGTCCCCCTCGTGCTGAGGAACTGATTCCCGCCCCTGAACTCGACCGTTCCGGTGCACCTCCCCGTCTTTGGGTTGGGGAATATGTTTTGAAAGTTCCACAGCACGTACCGGCTCCCCTGCATGTAAAAGTACAGCTCCGGCTCCGAGTTGATGGCCTTGATGTCCGCTGCGACCTTGTGCAGGGCAGAGGTGGTTGTCCTGCCGCCCCAGAGCAGCAGCGTCTCGCGCAGGCCCGAGTCGACGCTCTGCGAGTTTGCCCTGCAGTACTGGTTCTCCCTCCTCGCCTGGGGCAGCACCGCGGCGACAAACTCCTCGTGGACGACGGTGGCGAAGGCGATCTTCTTGAGGGAGCGCAGGGAGAACTTGTTGTTGGTCGACACGGGTGTCACGTGCACGTGCCCGCCGCAGGAAATGTCCCGCTGGGGGCTAAAGTGCACGCGCATGGCCTCCCAGAAGTCGCCGAGGATGATGCCCACGGGCTGGGTGGTGTCCAGCCTGGGGGAGACGACCTCCATGCAGACTGCTCCGTTAGTGGCTCTCGACAGAAAAAAGACCCTGGGTGACCTACCATACGGCCGAGGCCTCTTTAGGGACCCGTCTCGGGTGACGAACCACTTGCCCCCGTAGTACTCCGGGTGCTTGCTGTACTTGGAGTCGTCGTCGTGGACGGCCTCGATGCCCCGGTTGCGGAGCTTCTGCGCGAGCTGCCGGTACCAGTCGGCGTTTGTGAAGCTCTCGCCGCCGCCGTAGGGCTGGGCCACCGCCTCGATCTCGATGCCAAAGTTGTAGTGCCTCGACATGGTGGCCGGAGGAAAAAGAAAAAAGAAAGGAAAAGAAGAAGAGGAAATGATTGTCTGTGGTGCAGGTTGGAGTTCGACTAGTGGGAGATCGACCCCTTATGGTGGTGCCTCTCAAGACTCTGTTCTTTTTCTGTCGTATCACATTTGCCTGGTACTCGCCCTGTCTGGAATCTTTGGATAATTATTAGTTACTGCCTGCATCGTCCTATTAAGCAATTCACTGACTGGTACTGTAGCCATGGATACCTATTGGCCCATGT
>JABFEP010003385.1:0-10597 GCA_013618265.1 Fusarium albidum
GACTTTGTAACCCCCGCCCTCGCTCGAGATCGCCCTCCGACCGCGCCCTCCCTCCGTCTTCTCGTCACCTCCTCAATCGCACCCCCGAAAAGCCCGAATCCGGACGAGCAACGCAAAGGGGAAAAAAGCACCACGACCGAACGTTCAACTTTCACCCCGCGAAGGGAGTAAAAGCCCCGAGGCAACCATGGCCGCCACCAAGATCGCGGGCCAGCCCACTCTGGTCTTTGTCGATGGATCTTTCGAGGACCTCGCCGCCGAGATGGCCGACTACCTCAAGGCCGAGGACGCCAAGCAGCTGCTGGGCAAGGACAAGGCACCCTCCAACGAGGAGGTTCTGTCCAAGCTCGTCGCCGCCTCGGCCGCCCTCAACACTGTCCCCGAGAAGGAGTACACGGCTGCCTCCAATCTCATGATCCACCTGGTCCTCCAGTCCAGCGACCCCAAGAAGCACCTGCCCGTCCTCTGCGGCACCTTCGCCAAGCCTCTCCTCAACTCCCCCGTCCATGGTGCCGGCCTGTCGCTCAACGCCCTGACCACCGTCTTCAACCTGCTCGACTCGGCCGATCCCATCCGCGCCCGCGTCTTCATGGAGATCCTCAAGTTCCTGCGGTCGCACGGCATGTACGAGAGCCTGCGGCCGTACCTCGAGAAACTGCCCGAGTGGCTCTCCACCTGGGGCACCGACGCCGATTTCCAGCGCAAGATCTACGAGGAGGTTGCCGAAGTGGCCCTGGAAGCTGGCGAGGATTCGTAAGTGCTCCTTGGAATATAGCATTGCAAGGCTAAACCTTGTCTCTCTTGGGCTTGTTTGGCGACACAATCAGGGACAGCGGTGGAACTCTTGCATGCTCGGAATCAACCATCATGGGCTCGGCCAATCTTGTTAATGAACTCCCGCAGGCAAGGATTTGAGCACATCCTCAAGGCTCTGCGAACATTCGAGGGTGACGACAAGGATGGCGTTTCTTGCGAAGACGCCCAGCGATTATCCCTCCGCGCCGTCAAGATGGCCCTCCTTTCCAGCACCCACTTTCTCTTCCAAGACCTGCGGGGCATTCTCTCGGTGCAAGCCCTCAGCGACTCACACCCCGTCTACTCGCAACTGCTTGACATCTTTGCCGAGCAGGATCTGGAGGACTACAACGACTTCAACGACGAGCACGAGGGCTGGGTCGAGAAGGAAAAGCTGGACCACGAGAAGCTCCACCGCAAGATGCGGCTCCTCACCTTTGCCAGCCTGGCCTCGGCCACCCCGAGCCGCGAGATCGAGTACGCCAAGATCACCAAGGCGCTCCAAATTCCCTCGGACGAAATCGAGAGGTGGGCCATCGACGTGATCCGCGCCGGCCTCGTCGAGGGAAAGCTTTCACAGCAGCGCCAGATGTTCCTCGTCCACAAGATCACCTACCGAGTCTTTGGCCAGAAGCAGTACCAGGAATTGGCCACCCGCGTCGACCACTGGCGGTCAACGCTGCAGAACGTCCTTGGCGTTGTGCGCCAGGAGCAGGCCAACGCCAAGGCACAGAAGGAGCGAGAGGCCCAGGAGCTCGAGCGAAAGGTTGTCAACGCCGGCGCGGGCGGCAACCAGGGTGAGGGTGGCCGTCGTCGCCAGGGACAGGGACAGCAGAAGGAGCACCGTGAGCCACGAGAGCCACGAGAGTCACGAGAGCCGCAGCGAGAGCGCACGGAAGATGACGACTGAAAGACGGGACACATGAACAAAGCAATGACAAGGGAAAAAAAGAAGAGAGAAAACGAGAGACAAGAATGGAATTTAGAAACGGAGGTTTCAAGGGGGACTTTTTGGGAATGTTGGGGGTATTTTGATACCTGCTTTGTGTTAATACATCGTTGGGCACGTGGGAGAATCCAGCGAACGAAGGGTTGCGAATGGCGTAGCCGGTTTTCATGCGCATATTGGTCTTCTGTTCCCAGCATTGAAGCGGGGAGATGGTTGTCGCGGTACCCCTCTTCCAACAGGTACATAGAATCAAAAGTGAACGCCAGTGGACAAGAGCAGCTGCATCGTGATATTGGTGTTGTCTTGTGGAATTATTGGTGTACTGCCTTTATATACGCTTATAGTAGGCCTAATTAGAAAGACTAGAAAGCTCTCGTCGAGCCTTTTGGATTATATAAATCATGATTAATTACACCACGCCTACATATATCTAATCAGGGGGGCCAGCATGTCGGTTCCGGAACTAACCTTTGCGACGGTTGACGAGACCAACGTAACCAAGGGATCCCACACCGATGACGACGAGGAAAGGCCAGAACTTGATGTTGTCGTTGCGCCTGGGAGGCTGAGACGAGTAGGGACGGGCCGAGCCAGAACCACAGGGGACTGCCGCCGCCAGGGATGATGGCCTGGACGGCAAAGACAGGGAGGATGAGGCTCGAGGGCACAGGCGAGAAGCGACGAGGCGCCCCGACAGGAGGGGCATGCGTGTAGCCATTGGGTGACGTTCGATGCGCGGTAGAAGAAAGAGGGTGAGGGTTAGGGTGAGGATCTGAGAAGTCGGAAAAAGTTGCGTGCAGGGAGTGGTGCTACCTACCCACCAGGTTCTTGTCCTCGGATGGGTCACGTGAATACGGTAAACAGTTCAATCTTATGACAGGTCGAGTCGAAGAAGCAACTTTGCTGCCTTCTATGGATTGATTATGGTAAATGCTAGGGATGCATCTATCAAGAGACCTAGTCATTACAAGACTCGGGTGAATGCCACCGATTTATTAATGTGGTCTGGCAAGCGGGATGGGATCCATGGGCTGAACTTGGTCGAGATACTGTATTTTCTAAGGAAATTCGTGAGGGATGGCGCGAAACTAAGGGCCTTAGCAATACACTGAGCCATAGATTATTTCGGTAGATGAGATCAGATGGGATTTTAATTGTCCGAATAAAATACCCTGTCCTCGTACTTGGGGAATATACATGAGCAGCTATCATCCCGATGACCTCTTTTTCATCAATCAATCAATCAATCAATCAATCAATCAATCGAGCAAAAAGCTCATCACAAACTGGCTGCAACCCTGTGGCTGCCTGCCTTGAGGCTTGTGGACACTGTCTCCCCAGCAACGGACCTGGCCAACCACCTCTCTGGCAACCCCGCATCCATATGAACCTCCATTATCGATATTGACGATGACGCCCCGCGCCAGCTCCGGCTCTTCCAACGTTCATGGTTTCAACAATTGGCTCTGCTATCTAAATTTCTCCCTCGAGATTCATCATTCCATCGCTAAAATCCAAATCTCATCGACGTCCAGGACGTCTTGATCATGTTCTCGACGCCTCGTCGTCCAAGCCGTGATGCATCCGATCACCAGCTAGCGGAACAGCAACCTCCAACACCCATATCCTACAAGAAGCGGCTTTCCAAGGGCGTTTATAGCGACGGACACTGGTGGTGTAAGTCCCGGTTACTATTTCTCCCTAGGGGTATGTTAAGCCCATGGCATTGACCATCTCGAAAAAGGTAACTGCGAGCCGCGGAACAACGCCAGTCTGCGAGAAGTGAAGAAGGCTGCTAAAAACAGAGGGAAATTTTACTGGAAATGGAAATGCGACGAATGTAACTTCTTCCTCTGGTACACTGAAGCCAGAGCCCGGGAGACTGGTCTCAACTCTGACCAAGGGCTCGTCGAAACCCCACAGCCAAAGAGACCGGCCCTTACCAGCAGTCGCTCGTTTCGTACGGCTATCAGATCACCCCAGGTCGACGCCAGGACGCCGCACCCCCCAGCTACATGACGGACTCTGAAGGAGAATCCGAGCTAGACACCCCAACGCCGAAGCCGTTTGATTCTTCAGGGACCAGGGCCCCCTACCTGGCAGGAGCCGTCATGGAAACGCCCAGCCGTGGATCCACCAAGAGGACCCGGGACGTGTTTGAGGAAGACGAGGGTGAGTTCAGCGATCTCGGGTCAAACGAGGAGCGGCAGATGGAAGCCATGGCCGACGAGAGCGCCCGGAAGGCGGCCGCTGCCCAGAGGCGATACACCACCCCGAACACGTCCCGCTACGTCGATGTCATGGCCGGCCTGCCGACGCCATCCGTCTCCCGCACACTCTTCCCCAGCGCCGGGAGCAAGCGCCAGAAGCAGGTGTCGTTTGAGGACACGCCCTCTCGGCGCACGGCGACTCTCACGCCCGCCGCAATGTCAATGCCGTCCAAGAGCCCGTCCGGGCTGCCGGCGTCGGTGCCCTCGAGCAGCCCTCCGACGCCGCCAGCTGCGATGTGACGGGCGAGATCATGGGTCTGCTGCAAGGCCAGCGCGTCGACCCCGGGGTTCTGCGCTCTGTGAGGGCCGTACTGGTCACGGCCGCCCGCCGCACCAAGGGGCTCCTGCTGGGTCGCGAGTCGACGAGGGCGGCGCTCAAGGCCCGAGACGAACAGATTGCGACCCTGCAGGGCCGCATCACGGCATTGGAGAACCGGGATCGCATGCACCGCAGCCAGATGACCAACATCAAGGCCAATCTGATGAAGATGTACGACGATAATTGATTCGAGTGTCTGGGACACGTGGGTGCTTGGTTTGTGCGGGCGTTTTGAGCTTTTGTTTGATGATGCCCCCCGTGTATAGGCAGGCGTTGAAAAGTGTGTTGGACAAGGTTGAATACCCCTTTGAGTATGTAGTGTCAATTGAGTTGATATCTATCTTCTTTCTCTCGTCCGTTCCGCCCATGTCCTCCACCATTTTCAACCGAGGAGACAGATTAACCCCCATGGCTAGATTTCGACACTTCTCAGTCAAGGCCTGTTCTTGGGTCCTTTATCTCACTTTAGCAGTGATGATGCCTGAAAGGCAGTCAACTCGACTCACATGGTACTGGACCCGGGTCTTGTCATCTAAAGGATTCGTAGCCAAGATGGTGCCCCAAGTCCCAAGTTATACAAGACAATAAACACAAAATCCTAGCTAAACTAATCCAACACTCACTGAAGCAAGCCAAGTTTCCAGGTCGCTGGCCCCTTCTACGAGGAGGCAGGAGGTGGAGCATCATATGACTCACGCATGTAGCAATATGTATGACAATTACGGCGCCAACCTTCAACCAAGCAAAGAAAGCAATTTGGCGCAGTGGAAGCGCGCCGGGCTCATAACCCGGAGGACGCTGGATCGAAACCAGCAATTGCTACGACACGTACTATATTTTTATAGTGATCTATCTTGACTGCTCATGTCTGGACCCCGGTTTTTTTTCTTCTTTTTTTTTTTTCTTTTTTTATACTCACTTTTGATACTCGCTCATCTTCTCGTACTTGCTTGGCCGTTACATCAAGATAATCACACTAGAGAAGACAAACAGCCTCCTTCGTCGTTACCGGTAGGCTGGTATAATCACGTCTGGCTTTCCTTCAGGAGTAGAGAGTCGTCGATCCAGCGTTAACCGAGATCTGATGGAAGCTAGCTGCTTCAACAAACAGTTGTGAAAGATTCAGTCATCGTCAGTGTAAAGTCGAAAGTCCAAGTTGGAACAACTGGGGGGTTACTGCCTCTAGTTTACTGCCTCTAGCTATCAATGCAAGTAACCCCAACGCTTCAATGATTCAGGAAAGCAACCGCAACTAGGATATATCTAGCCTAATCCGCCAAAACCTCTCGCAACATGACCAAGAAATTATCTGTCAGCTTGTGGACCTCGCCGACCGGAGGCTTTACCGGCTCTCCTGCGCTTCGCCGCAAGCGATCCTGCCGCTTGGCTCTGCGTCGCCTCTCGGCTTCGATTGGGTCCAGGTCGTCCTCCGCCTCTGCCTCGAGTTCCGAGTCAGACCCATCGTCGTATGCCATATCCTCGAGATCCTCATTGTCCAGCCCAAAGTCTGACGACTTGAAAGCCATGCCCGTCGGCATCATGTCGCTTCCGGCGTGCCCCTCCGCTGCCATCTTTTGCCGCGTCTTGTCGTTGTGCCACTTCTTCCGTGATTCTTGCCAAGCGATGAGCGCATTGATTTCTTCAATTGCCTTGTCCTTGTCCAGGATTCCTGCGCTGACGCCGCCCTCAAACAAGGCATTGACGTTGAGAGTGCCATTCTTGGGACCCTTCCGCAGGAACTCTAGTATGCCCTCGATCCAGCCCATGAGCTGGGTGAAGAGGCCGTTGTCGTGTGTATGGACCTCGTGCACAAACTTGTAAAAGTTGTGCTCATGTCTTTGGCACAGGTCGATGAATGCCTGGACCGTCTGGTTGGGGTCAGCAGAAGCATCCTGCTCCCTGCACTTATCGATGACCTGGATCATGTCGTCGATAAACACGGCAAAATCCGTGACGCTGTTGTATACATTTGCCGACTTGTAGACCCTCACAAGGGGCTCGTAGAATATCGTGAAGAGGTCCCGGAAGAGCTGCAGTGTGACAGGCTCCTCGATCAGCTCGAGCATCATCTCCTTATCGCGCTGCCGGGTACTGAGCTTCAGGTACTGCTTCATGTACGAAAAGAGTTGGGCTCCCTGCCGTAGCTCGTCGTCAATGTTCTCGACCGCGTTGTTGAAAGCAACGTAGGCGTTGTACAATCTCTGGATCTGGTCTCCCGTGAGGCCTGGCTCGATCAGGTCTGATCTCAGGATGGCCACGATCAAATCCACGTCATCGGCTTGGGCCTCCTCGTGGATGGCCAGCTTGATATGCTCCTCGCCATGTGTGTATTGGTGCAGCTTGTCTGAGAAAACCGGATCACCGATCTTATTAGCGAGGACATCAATTGACCGCTGGAAGCTCTTGATGCCGTCGTTCAGGGTCAGGGAGAAGATTCTCTGCATCAGCGACCGTGTCCCGAAGGGCTGGGCCAGGAAAACGTCGAGCACGCCCGACATGACAGCTGCGGGATTCGCGATTCGGATGACGTTCTTAATGACAGAGTAAGGGATGAGCGAGTGGATACGCCTGGCTTGAGCAAAGAGCTCCGGTGAGTTGTCCTCCGCCAGGAAAAGGTGGTAGATTACGGCGGCGATCTCGATACGCAGCCACTCGGCAAACTTTCGATACTGAATGCTGAGATCCTGAATCGTATCCTTTTCCTTGATCTCTTTGAACAGCATGGTCAGCCCGTTGCGCTCGACGATATCTCGGCGGAATCTGGGGCCGGTTAGCGGGATTGCATCCTCGGACACCGACCATGTCAAATTACTCACTGTTCCATGTACTCGTCAAGCTCGGCAGCGCGTTTTCTGGCAATCTCATAAAATTGCTTCTGCTCCTCCATCCGCTTCTCGTCGACAGCCTTCCTCCGGATGATGTCCTCTACGTCATCATCTGTCGGAGTGATGGGCTCGCCGCTCAGGAATTCTTGCATGGCATTGGTGTTGGCAATCTGAGGGTTGTGCAGCAGCGAGCGAAGGAATGCACGAAGTGAGATTCGCTGGCTCTCCCGCCAGAGAACAACGGTCTGTTTGTCTGGTCAGCTGCTAGAACAGAGGATTTACGCCATTGGACACGTACATCTGACTGGTCTGAGCCTGCAACGGCTGGACTAAGTCTTCCGCCTTCAGTCGATGCCCTCGGTGAAGGAATACCCTTTGGCGAAGGGACACCTCTCGATCGACCTGACCGAAAAGAAGCAGCAGAGCCGGCCCTGCGGTGGCCTGTATGAACGTTAGCCCGAATGACACCTGATGATGAGGGGGGCGGGCGGACGAACCCGGCGTTAACATGGAGGATGAGCCATCGGTACTGGAAGCAAGGGCGGTGACTCGGGTTGAGACTGAGGACATAGATGAGGCATCCGAGTCATTGCCGTTACCAAAGACGGACGTGAAAGCCGCCGTCGTGTCGGACTTGTTCTTCTTGGGCATCTCTGGAAGCACCCTGCCAGGAAGCTCATTGCGCAGCCGCCTGTGAAGCTTGCTAAAGTCGCTATATCTCCGGCCAACGTAAGTCTCCAGCTCCCCCTTCTTCTTGATCCGCAGGATAAACTCGGCATGCTTGTGCTTGCGAATTGTGTGCTTGATTTGGGTAACGCGAACTCCAGCAACGTTGACGTCCCAACCATTGATGTAGTTGCCCTCAGGCAAAGTGTGCATTACTCCCGTTTCGATAGCATTGCTGTCGACAATCTCAATCTCGGAGAACCGGATGCGCTCCTCAAAGCCGGATGCCGTCCCAATGCCGGATACCATCATCAGCTCTACTAGCTTCTTGGCTTTTATAGCAAGCTTCCGGCGCTTCGTCTCCTCGAGGCGATCCTCGGAGGATGAAATTTGCTTCCCCGCAAATGACTCGAGGAACTGTTGGTAACCTTGTCAGCGGGAAATGCGGGCGCAGCATCGGCATCAAGGGTTCTCATTGCTCACCACCTGCAGCCTGTCCTGCCAGAATTCCTTCTCGCGCGCCTTGTCTAGGAAGGGAAAGTCGCGGACATGGTGGACGAAGATGTATCGTAGGATGGGAAGCTCTGATTCTTGGGGAGAGACTTCGCCGTGGTCGGAGCGGAATGGAGCGCCGAATCGTTGGAGGGCGGTCGTAGAGTTGAGCTCGCTGATCTCCCACTTCACCTGCTCCGAGATGAGCTCTCTCTTGAGGTCTATTATCGGGTGTCATGTGTCAGTTTCCGTTGCACGTATCCACGCAAGGCATCCCATCGCAGCTCACAGTGTTCTTGCTTGCCAGTAAGCGACTGGCCTGGGGGCGGCACGACCTCCTGCTTCGCCGTTCGAACGGGCAACTCGACCATGGAGTTCGCATGAGCGTCCGCAGCAGCGCCGTCGACGCCCGCGGACTTTTCTCCCGCCTCAGCAGCCATGGCTCGCAGGGCAGTGGGTGTTCGTGAGGATGAGGGGGGGGGATGGCGCCGTCTGGGAGGAGTCGGTGCGGGGGAGAGAATCCGTCAATGACTTCAATATAAGGTCGAGCGAGTCTGATAGGTTAGGTATCGGCTCACAGAAGAACTAAAAGTAATCCTAGCTTTGGCGGGGCAAGTCGTGGTCGGATTCGGTGCTGTGCGAGGTCGACTTGGTCTACCTTGGGTAGGTAGGTAGGAAGTAGTATGGATACCTAGGTATTTTGTCGACGGTAGATAAGGTAGCAACTACGTCAGTCTTGGTTTGGTGCAAGCCTGTAGGTTCAACACCGTGTCGCTGCCTCCTCCTTTTTCTTCGTTCCCTATCAAGCGTGAATATATCTCACTTAACAGCCGGCGAGAAAGACGAAATAGAGTGATAATCCTGGGCTTTCTCTCTCTCTCTCTCTCTCTTTTCTCTTGTGCACTTGTACCTACCAGCCTTTTAAGTCACCCTGGCTCCGGGCACTTGCGCGTGCGAAGCGCTAGACTGAGGGGCATGACGTGTGCCGCCAAGTCCCAAGCCACTCGCCCAGACTCTCACAGCCCTGTTTTATCGGAATCTTTTTGCCGTAACGGATACCGCTACCTGCCCTCGGGATATGTAGCGATTCGATGCATCAACTAGCCGGCCTCTCATCTTTTGCTCCGCCGCAGTTTCCCCCTCACGTTCTCCCCCCTTCTTGATGATCTCGCAGTCTCGTTACCTCAAAGACAAGACAACACTAAAGTAACTGCACACCCATGCGTATCTCTGCGGCGCTTGGGCGACATCAACACCCATTTAGTAGTACTATCAGGATCTCCATCGTATCGTGAGGTGACCTCGACCCATGCAAGCCACGATAGCATCCACTCCTGGCTTTACGCATCGTGGCTGTTCCTGAACTCGCTGACAAGGGGTCCCGGCTCTGTGAGAGATTACTGGCTCACCCTCGCCTCGAAAAGTACGTACGCGCCGCTCACCATGAAGGGCATGTT
The DNA here is from genome assembly GCA_013618265.1 of Fusarium albidum. Lineage (NCBI taxonomy): Eukaryota > Fungi > Ascomycota > Sordariomycetes > Hypocreales > Nectriaceae > Fusarium > Fusarium albidum. The sequence continues at coordinate 9,774 of JABFEP010003385.1, forward strand.
TGTCTCTCAACATTCCACTTACAGGCCGCCCAATTAACTTATTCCACTATCTTTTGTCGTTGTCCGTAACACGATCCACCAGCCCATTCATTGGCCTCTGCCTGACGAGACGAAAGGTAGACCACGGGTCAGATTGGAGGCAAGGTGAGGCATCATCATGCCCGGACCCGAGGTTACGTACGACGTGACAAGTGGCAATGCCCGTTCCCTGGGACCAGTTCAACAGTCCTGACGCCCTATCCACAGCATGGCATAAACCACGGCACTGCTAATAATGAGACGCAACGGACAGAACGGCACCGTGGGTCCTTGTAGCGTCTTGGTTCCTCCTGAATCATGGATACTCTCTATCTTCTCACTTTACAGAGAATAATAAAAACACGATTGTGTTTATGCATAGACCCAATAGAAGTATACTCTCTAACTATTTAGGTCGTCTATCCCAGTAGGAACATTACGAGGTATATCAAGATATAAGATAGTATGAGGCTACTTATAAGATAAGGTGGGTTATTACTATTACCTGAATGCTTCTGAAATAGGTACCGAATATCAATATTCAATATAGCGCTCTGATAAGTCAACTGTAATCTTGACAAGATAATTACTTCTCTGCTGCTTCCAATAAGAGCATGCTCCTAGGCACCCCAAAACACAACGACTAGATACTAGTAGGTTCAATCGTACGTCGCGAGAAGCTTTATTATTAACCATCTGGAGTTTCAATCATACGCCACGAAAAGCTTCACGCCTACATCTCAATCTCCTCACTACCCACAGCAGGATAAAAGGCGGCCAGGCCTGCTACTGCCCCTCCCCCCCAC
>JABFEP010003403.1:0-12741 GCA_013618265.1 Fusarium albidum
GGAATAGAGGGGTGCTTTAAAAGACAAACATAGGGACACTTACTATCTATAGTTCACCGTATTACTAACGGTAAATAGCAGGCGCATAGAGACTAAAGACGCAAATCATAAGTAATATATAATAACGCTCTTAAACCCATAGTAATTTAAGCAGCCCATAACACATTCCGGTTTAATTATCTATCTTACATCCCCTTTTCCTCTCTCCAGCCTAATACACTTCACTGTGAGGACAAGACCGGATCCACAGATACAAACACAATGGAGCCTGAGCGCCGTCGCAGAAGGCCGGCTGTGTGCGTCGTCATTTTATCCTACATGTAGTATTCGTGTGCTGACAATTTCGGAATCATAGTTCATGTTCCCTCTGTAGGAAGCGCAAGGTCCGCTGCAATCGAGAGCTTCCCTGCAGCAACTGCGTGCGTTCTAAAAGCCTTCCCTGTGTGTACGACAATCATCCGCCTCTCCTACATGACCGACATTTGGAAAGCCATCAGACGCCTAGAGCCGGTGCTTCTGAAGAGACACGCGGCTCCCTGTTTGCGGCTCCGGCAGACCAAGTTTTCAACACCAACACAGAATGGGCGCTGCCCAGGTCCTCTGCGACATCTCCAAGAGTCCTCTCAACAAATGCCCCAACTCTACCGGGGCAGTCCCAAGAGATTGAGTCATTGAAGAATAAAGTTCGTGATCTCGAAGAACAGCTATCAACAACCGCCACAGGATCAACGCAGTCCCTCGTGTCAAGTCCCAGCTTCGACATCACCACAGCGGCATTACAATTGGGCGGCACGTTCCACGTTCATTGCGACAGCCTACTCATTGGTCCCGCTTTGCCCATTTCTCGTGGCATCGGACATAAAAACCGGCTCTTTGGCCAAAGTCATTGGATTAACATAGTATCACTTGTGAGCAGCTTTATCCCCTGGCTTCTTCCTGCAGGCATTGTCATGGTTAACAAGTAACTGTTACCAGGTTCGCGATATGTTTGAGATGCTCGAGCCGCACATACACGAATCATCCGACGTCATCTCCGGGTTGCAAAAATGCAAAGCTTTAGCGAGACTCATCAAATCGCAACGGACGCCCCCGTGGCCAACATGCTTGACAGCCGATTTGCCCCCAAGGTCCGTGGCGAACGCTCTCGTCGAATGTTACCTTCGAACCACAGAAAAGATTTATCGAATCCTACATATCCCAAGCTTCCGGGAGAATTATGAAGCACTCTGGTTGTCCCCTGGCGACGCTGATCGGGCTTTTCTCGTCCAGGTTAAGTTGGTTTTCGCCTTAGGAGCCACGACCTACGACGATACATTCACCTTGCGTGCATCCGCCATCCAATGGATCTATGAGGCACAAACTTGGCGTTCAGAACCCGAGTTCAAGTCTCGGCTGGGCATTCAATATCTACAGACAGACATTTTACTTCTGTTGGCTCGAGAGATGGTAGCAGTCGGTGGAGAGCCCCCGTGGGTTGCAGCCGGCTCACTGCTCAGAACAGCCGTGTCTATGGGCTTGCATAGGGATCCCGTTCATTTGTCTAAGAGGACGAAATTTGTCTCCGAGATGCACCGACGCCTATGGAACACGGTCTTGGAGATTCTTTCACAGTCCAGTCTCTCTTCTGGAAGCCCTCCACTGATATCCCTCAACGATTTCGATACAGAGCCTCCAGATAATCTCGATGACGACCAACTGATGGTGGATGATCCTTCTTCAAGGTTGGAAAAGGATTTCACCCAAGTATCCGTTGTTCGGGCCCTACGCAAGACGTTCCCCTGTCGTCTCAGAGTTGCCAAGTTCCTTAATGATCTCGAGTCTTCCGGAACATACGAGGAAACTCTTCGGCTCGACGCAGAACTGAGGGCGTCGTATCGAGCCTTGAGCCAGATTCTTCAGGCTTGCAAGTCAAGCTCTGGGCGGTCACCGTCGGAGTTCGAGCTATGTACAGTTGATTTCATCATGCGACGGTACCTCTCTGCTCTCCACTTCCCCTTTTTCGGCCCATCCTTAACCGAAACATCCTTCGCCTTCTCTAGAAAGGTAGTCGTTGAGACTTCGTTCAAAATCTGGTGCACAGCATACCCCCCCTCAGCCACAGATGTGGACTCCAACAGCTCAGAGTTCCCTCCTCAGGACGAATTCGCACGTCTTACCGCTTGCGGCTTTGGGTTCTTCCGGACGGTGGCCTGGCAAGCAAGTCTTGTCATAGCTGTCGAACTTCGCAGCCAACTTCAAGAGGAGGAAAGCCTGTGTCCAGGGCCACTCCGATCTGATCTACTTTGTGTTTTGAAGGACGCAAAGGCATGGGCAATGCGTTGTATTAAGGCTGGAGAGACCAATATCAAGGGCTACCTGGGAATTTCCTTGATTACAGCCCATATTCAGGGCCTCGTGAGCCGCCTCACGAGGGACGAGATGATTGAATCCATGGTAAAAAGTGCGGAAGAAGCCGAGCAAACGTGTTTCTACATGCTTGAACAGGCGGCGGCGCGATGCGAGATCGGTGAAGTATCTGGAGAGCTTGCCCAAATTCCCTCAAGTATTGAACTTGATTTGCCTGAGGATTGGGACTTCATGGTGAGTATAAGGTCAGATCTTAGTGTTGATATGTACTCATTTCATTCTCCAGATGTCCCAGGGCCTCTTTGACACCCTGGGAACTGAGCCGATGACCTGGGCAATTTAGATACGGAAAATCCCGTGTCCCGGGAATCCAGAAACGAGCTCCGGATTTCACCTGATATGGCTGTATTTTGATTCACTGCGAGCTGTATTTAGCCTCATGGCATGTTGCAGGTCGATAGGGTTCAGTACCACTCGGGAGATCATAAGGGTAACTTCAAAGAGCGACACCTGAGGGGACTGCTGAACTGGGTGCGTATCAATCTTGAAAAAATTGACAACTAACGATACATTTCCGGTGCCCGTTTCGTTACAAATTCGTCCAGCCCCTATATCCGAATCTTCGCCTTGAGCAAAGCCAAGGCTTTCAAATTGTTTTGATTTATGAGCAAGGACATCAACTCATTATTCAGAATAGTTGCCTCTAGCTCACCGACGTTGCTGCCATTACCCATTTCGTTCTGGCATCCCTTCTTTGCCTTCGAATAATACTGCAGTGCAAGGTAATTGATACCCAGTAGCTGGTATAGGCGACCGATGTTGTAATACGCCTCGGCTTTCGTGAAGGAGCTGCCATGATCCCGGCTTGCAGAGCCAAGCTCGGCATACCGTGACAAGAAGGATTGTCCTTGCAAGAGCAGATATTGACGGTTGGTCGACTGACGCTTGAGACCATAGTGAACATATGCTAATCCCAGACTCAGATTAACCATTGAGTTATCGGGGTCCAAGGCATGAGATCGTAAAAAGTATCCTGTATACAATGTAAGCAACGCTGCCATCCTTGGTGAGTTGGTAACAATACCTAGGGCGTATGTGTAGCTCGTGGAGGTGAAAAGAATGTGACCATAGAGCATGAGGACGCACGCGTCCAAAGCCGTCTGGCTGCCTTCACCAAAGGGGGCTTTTGATTCGCCTTCCTTATGAGCGTCATCCATCGCCTTGATCTGGCGAAGAAGGTATTTTTGTGCCGGCCCTGATGTATACCAGGACACCGGAGATTGGCAAAGATTTGAAAGCAAGGCGAACATCCGATAAGAGTCAGACATTGCACCTTCTCTCATCAGTTGACGCGCTGTGGCCACACACTTCTCCTCGTCACTTGTGTAGATAGCACACACTGGACTAGTCAGTAGATGCAGCTCGCTTGAGTGTTGAACGGCTTACCACTCCATACAACGTATATGATGAACCCCTGTTCCGGTGCCTGGAATGCCGTAGAGTCTCGGGCAGCCTCGCAAACCTGATATGCCTCGTCCCGTCGGTGTGCGATCGCCAGCCCAATCGCATAGTCCAGGAACAGGTCCAGCCAATTGTTAAAAGAGATGCCTTGGTGGGCGTCAAGCTCTGATGCGCCAACGTCTCTACCCTCCTGTCCAGGGTGGGGAGCAAGAGCTATGGTCACTCATTGTTAGTCTTGTTCAATTTCCGGGTGCTGCTGCATAGATAGATACTCACTTCGCGCAAGCCTCTCATACATCTGCGAGAGCTCAGTCTGTGGCTTGTCTGCTTCATTCTGTTGCAACGGATGTTTCGGCCCCAGAAAATGCAGATACTTATCCCAGGTGTAGAATTTCTTGAGCGATCGAAAATCGTCCACAAGCTCCTTAGAAGATGCCATCCAAACAGGGATGAGATCATTACGGCCTTCACGTATCTGATTCCGTAGATCCTGGACGACCTCGTACTGTTCGGTTAACTTCACAGCGCGGGCCTGCTCTTCTTGTCGGCGCTTATCAGCCCCCGCAAGCCGTTTCGGCCGATATCGACGTGGAATGAGTCTTCTCCCAGACGCGTCAATTCTCCGCTGGGCAGCTTCGGATCGACGCGGAACCCGGCGGTTGGCTTGGGTTGGAACAGCCCGCACGTTCTGGCCAGTCTCTAGACCTTGATCCTGCGCCTCTCGAAGAGCCAGCGCCTCGGCAGCAAGAATGAGAGCCTCTTCCTCCTCTCTGGCCTTCTCGTACATATTAGCCAGCTCGATACGAGCGTCGATATTATCCTCGTCAGCATCGATGGCCGCGAGGAAGTACTCCTCAGCGGTTGCGTTCTCGCCCATTGCAGAATGGCATCTCCCCAGCTGTAGCAAGATGGTCGCCTCAGCATCACCTGGCAAATCTCGCAGGATTTCATAGTATGAGATAGCCAGGGGAGTTTGTCCCCGGTGTGCCAGTTCTTCCGCAAGATCGAATGCCAGGAAGGGAAAGTCGCTCGCAAACTCTTTTGTGTGGCTTGATGAAGGATCGAACCACCACAGGTGTCTCTGTGCAGAATCTCAGTATGTCAACAATGTTCAGAAGAAGCCAACTCACCATGGCCTCGTCATCATCGCCAAGTCGAAATCGGTAGATTGCTAGTCGGGCTCGGAGGTCCCAAGGGAACGATTGGCCGTAGAGACCAGAACTCAATGCCCCGGCTGAGAATTCCGGGACTTGCAGTCGACGGTCGTCCTCCCCGTCCCATTCGCGGTCGTCAGCCTGCCAAGCATCCCAATACTCCTCGGCACTTCGACCCAAAAGCCACCGAGATAGCGCCTTCGCCTGGTGAATGGCATCTTGATAGCGGCCAGTAGATGCAAATAGCTCCACATAGATTCCGATGTCATGCCATGGAGCCTCCGTCGTCTGCTGAGTAGGATTCGCCCTCTCATGCCGAAAGAAACGCTCGTAAGCAATGATTGCACTTGGGACGGCTGTCTCGGCCTGCTTGTTATCGACACATGCCTCTGCCAGCTTTCTGACAATCTCAAGGTCGTATGGGCGATGCTGCAGGACAGTCTTGTAATCACCAATTGCAGCAGCAAGGTGACCCTGCCTATGGCATACCAGGCCTTTCCCAAGCCTAGCATCGAGATTCGTGTGGTCGGCACGCAGCGCAGCGGAATAACAAAGTCTCGCGGTATTCAGATTTCCAACCTCGTCGTCGCCGATCGTGCTCAGGGCAAAGTCTGCGCATTGAAGCCACCCACTGACATCCTTCGGACGAAGATGAGCGGCATACACCATTGCCGACAGTGCTTTGCTCAAATCGCCTTGTTCTCGAAATATAGATGATAACGTAGTCCATGCTTGGTGAGTCTCGGCATTAATCCTGATGACCTCAAAGACTAGATCCAAGGCTCGAGAATAGTCGCCGCCGAGAAATGCCTGGTTCACTTTCGACAGGCGTGCTGTGATGTCTCCTCGAGGCTTCGCGGCTTTTCGAGGCCCACGAGCGCCCCTTCCACGGGCCCCGCCACGGGCTACAGTCGACGGAACAACTTCATCGCGTTGGGCAGCCACGAATTCTCGAACAGTCTCATCAAACTTAGCGATGTCTCCCTGGAGCTCCTCCAAATCGGAGTCTGCGTCGGAGGCACCCGCTTGGTCCCTGCTTCGGGTTAGCACGTTCCCCGATGTTTCCCAAATAGCACGATTAGGATTCACCTCTCCATCAGGCCTTGGCTAAGAGTGGCGGCCATCAAAAATCGACCCTAGGGTCATCCGTGTGTTAAGAAACGAAGTAGTCGCTGAGGTAAGGTGGTGAAGGAGATTGGATAATGGGGGCCTGAGGCTCCGCTGTGGCTCCGCTGGCGGGTGGAATGACACGTGAACACTCTCTTCCTTCAACCTAGAGCAGGCATCATCACAACCAAAGTGAAAACCTATGCAAGAAAAAAAACGCAAGACGTCACTACTATATCTACGACATAATCGCTCATTAAAACTCGTGTTTTCATGGCTCAAAATTAGAGTTAATGCGAGTATAATGGCCACCTCTGCGTAATCCCGCAGTTGACGAAATCCAACAGCCATCAATGTTGAAAGTAACATAACGATAGCATATTAATTCTTTCAAGCTCTCTGCATATGCGTGCCTGACCCTAGTGTTTCTAGCTCAATTTCCCTTCGGCCTTGGCTTCTATGTCTCAGTCAGTCAAAAGCTTGGTTTGTTTAGGCAATAATAAACACTCACCCTTGACCTGGTCAAAGACCTTGAGCATCTTTCGACGGGCTCCGAGGGCATTAACGCCACGCTCCTCGAGGGCCTTGTCATCCAGCTCAATAAGGTCCGTCCACTTCATATCCTTGAGGTTTTCAGTATACTTGTGAAGACGAAGACTACGAAGCCAGCTTGGAATGTCTTGTAGAAGAGTTGGGTCAGTAGGGTCTTCGGGAGGTTTGGAGCTACCGCGTCGTCCACGAGGAGATCGGCCGCGAACCATATCTGAATGATCAGACAGGTACCCTTCATGGCCGCCCGCTCCGAGTCCGCCCAAATTGACAGACGGTAGACCACTGCTCATCAGTGGCGAGGTTCCGTCGTAGGCGCTCAGGAAACCATTGTTCTGCGGTGATGTGAATGGCGCCATGTGTGGCAATCCAGACTGCATGGCGATTCCGGGGGAACTAGGCCGCGAGCGCTGACCAACTAGATTCATATTCTGTTGTGCTTGGATTGCCATTAGTTGTTCGCGACTGAGGACCTGGCCATGCTCGTTGATCATGACCACATTGGCGCTTGGAAGACCGATTCCCGGCTGAGGGCCAGCAGAGATCGGGTTCTGGGCATTGCCGGGAGCGCCATCGTTGGATCTAGCGCGACGGTATTTGCGGACGTCATCGAGCGCGAACCGGTTATTGACCGTGGAAAGGGCAGCGAGCTTCATGGCAGTCGCGTTTGCAACCATATCCGCTTGTGTTCCAGCAGCATTGGCAGCATTGAACGTGCTGGTCATAGGGGTATTCACCATCGAGGCCCAGTTGCCGCTACCGGCGTTGTAAGGGGAAAGCATTGGAAGATCCGCCGGATTCTTCTCGGGAGCAGTGAGGGTTGTACTCTGGATCGTGGTGTTGCTTGAGAGCTGTGGGCGCGGGGATCTAAGTCCGCCGGACGGCGTCGGTTGCACAAATTGGCCCATCGGGGCCTGGGTTGACGAGCCTTTAGGCCCTGGCTGCTCTGTGTTGCCACTGTTATTCCAGGGGGAGGAAGCGCCAGGAGGTCCCGGATCGCGAGAATCCTGAGGTGCGCTGATGGACGGAGCAGCCATCGATGAGCGGGGATCCAGGGCAGCGCTGTTACGGTTCGAAGAAGGAGGATTGCCGGTTTGCTGAGTGAACTTTGCCTTCTCAGTGGCAATGGCAGCAGCAGCATCAGGAAACATGGCGCTGATAGTAGATGGATCAAGCCCCGAGTGTCGCTTATTGGCCGGCGCGATAACCGAGTTGCGGGCCATCGAGGTTCGAGCAGAGTCCACATTCAGCTTATTCATCGCATCGCTGAGGCGGTTAGACATAGGATCTATAGTCACGTTAGGGCTCCATCAACACTCGAGTAGGTTTGTGCCGATGTACCTTTATCAAAGCTTGCAGGTGATAGGACCCCTGACATAGGATGGTTCTTGCCCATCTGCTGAAGGACTTGAATGAAGAATCGAATTTGGACTTGAGTGGTCTGTTGCAGGAGAGCGTAGAGAGCAGCGGTACGCTCTGCCTCGCTCAAAACACGGAACCACTGTTCAATGGCGCTAAGTTCATCCTTGAAATCTTGGTCAAGTGTAGCAGCGGCCATTTCCTCAAGCGTGGTCTCATATTGATCAATGTCTGCGATCCACTGCTGCGCGATCTTGTCCTGGGAATCCGATTCGGGGTTCCCCGGGCCTAGGTTCTGCTGAGTCTGGCCATAGAAGTCGGATGAGGGTCGGATGCGGCTCGACGGGGCAGGACCAGTCAGGGCAGCCATGTCGGCGGATGCTCGCAGCGAATGCCCTGAGCCAACAGCCCTAGATGAGGGAGGTCGTAGGGTCGAGGCGGTGTTGGCCTCGGGGGTGCTGTTTCGATTTCCAATGACGTGGTTCCCAGACATGTTGAGCATTATCAAAGTCGAAGTGTAAGGGTTTCGGCGTGGAATCGGAGTGGGAGAGGTGTTGCTCGCAGAAACGTGGGTGTGGCGACGGGGCCAAGGATGGTACAAGAATCGTCTCTCGACTCCTGCAGTGACCGGCTGACCTCAAAGGAGCTTGGACTTGAAGTATGGCAGCAAATTATGGCATCTCCGCCAACTGAAGAACAGCGCTGGGGACCTGTTAGCGTGTTCGTCAAAGGGACATTCTGGTACGACTTAGAGTAGTCGGCTTGGCAGAAGGGTGCGAGTCCATACCGATAAACGATACAGGTGGGCAAGGAAAGGATGAAGTCTGCTTCCAGGCAGGCCACAGAAGTCTTGATTAAATCCCGCCGCTGTAAAGTACGGACCGGCGTCCTCAAGCGATGATCTCGTCAAAGGACAGAGGGATGTCGGAGCAAAGGCTGTTCGGTGTCCATCCTTTCCTGTGAAGTCCTCAGCCCCTGTGCTTACATAAGTGGGTGCCCGCCCGCCAAACGGACATCAAAAGCCAGCCGTCCCCGCCAATCAATCTTGCTGCCTGAGGCTCAACAGGGGAAGACCACCTATGCAGTGGGCGTCTCGGCATATTCGTGGATTCTTCCTTAGCATCAGCAGCAGGGCTCCAAGAAGGGATTAGAGACGGGGCTTTAGTCAACCCAGCTAGTATTCTAGCGTTTCAGGTGACTTTTGCGGACGTCGTACCATTTCCGCATTCGCATCAATACAAGAGCGTAAAGTCAAGGGTTAACTGTGAAAGTCTCGTAGTACCCATTCTCTACTGAACCTGATACTTAACTGGGAGCCACTTCGAAGATCCTCCTTATCCAGCACGAAGAAGGCAGGACTTCGTTGACGACCCATGCCTGGCCAAACCTATCTTCCGCGCGAAACGTGACAATGAATTCAGGACGAGACTATTGAAGCCAAGGATATTACACACAAACAGGATCATCATGAGGTCGCGTTGGTACTTGGACCAAGCAGTTGGAGCAAACAGAAGCCGCCTGATTTGCCTCGACATGGGGCCGTCACAATTACGTCGGTACTTCTTCGTATCAAACACCTTTTCATCACCAGGCTAGCCGTATGGTATTTCCTTCGTCCATTTTACGTAGGTTCTATCGTTTGTGTGCCGTAACCGGGCAGCCGGTTTGCCCCAATTTGACGCCTTCGTTTTCCCGTATCGATATCCTTTAAGCAGTCTCGCGCTTGCCCTCCTTAAGCTCCTTCTGTGCAAGTTGTCAGCTCTCGTCGAGTTCGGGCCCAAACAGGTCTCAGATCGGGAAGCGAGCATACCAGGGCCTTCATGTTGCCGTGAAGAGCATGTCGGTGGTTTCGTCGGAACTTAGGATCAGTGCCCTTCAGGGAGGGGTAGCGAGAAGTCTTAGGCTTCTTGATACTGCGCGCCAAAGTCAGTGGTTAATGCATCATAGGATCGAGTTCGAAAATGTACCCGTTCCGGTGCGCCTTGCGCGACTGGTTGTGCTGCGAGGAGTTCTTTGACTCTGTAAAGCGTCAGTAATTCCTGGACTCCGACAAAATGAGGGCATATGGGAGCCTGCACGTACTCGCCATTACTGCTGTTTGATTCCCTGTATCGACGGAGACGGATCACGAAGTTGCGAAGGAGAGGCAGAATTGTGTGCGAATTCTAGACTCCAAGCCCTAGGCAGCGGGGTTGTGGGTCTTCGTGCTGACGTAAAACTGGCTGGTCCGAAGACAAGCCAGGGCAAACACGTGATTTCTGATTTCTGTAGGCAGTGCCAGGCAATTGGAACCGAAGAAGCGCGACCCCTGCTCCAAACCAATTCCTTGTTGCGCTTCTTTAATGTATGTAGTCTCTTGCTTCGAATTGTCAAGATATGGAATCTAAATATATAAGCTACCCACTTGAGCTTGCCCTCGTGGAGATAGACGATTGAACAGGGGCTTGACTCCCTCAACGAGTAGACGGTTATTGCTCCCCGTAACTTCTCTGAAGTCAAGGATATAAGTAAAACCAACCATTTCTATCCCGTAACCATTCTCCTTAACACCAAATATATGTGATCCCCATGTCCGGCTTCAATTCGTCGTAGTCAACGGCTTAGCCGCAACACTGTGAGCCGCTGCAGCAACCGTCGCTTCTGCAGTCTTCCCAAGGTTTTGAAGGCGGACAGACTTAATGTAGCGAAGCAGGAGAATGAACATGAGTTCCACTCTGTGAGAACGACGGAGTTAGTCCCAGTGACGTAATAGGAGGTTTCCCTGCTACTTGCCTCTCTTTGGTCGTCATCAGAATACCTTGGACCAGGAGCCCTTTCAAGATTTGTGGCCCGATACCCTTGAAGAGGCCTAGCACACCTTCGTGCTGGATAATGAACCTCATCACCTCCACGAAACTGCTGAAGGGTTTGCCGTTCCTGGCAGGGGGTGGCTTGGACTGGAGCCCGACCTTGGCCACGATCAACGGCTGGGTAGTGATGGTGGCCAGCGCTTTGGACATGGCACCGAGCACTACTATGGGTTAGACACGTGGTGCGGTATGAGGATCATGGTCTGGGCTTACAGAATGCTTCAGCGGGCCTCAAGCTAGTCTTGCCAGGGAAGAAGACATCCTTGAGCCGCTCATAGGCGCCATAAGTGATGGCCGGGTTGACCACAAGCACTAGACTGGCCTTGAGGCCGCGCCACAGTCCTGATACACCGTCCGGCCCATCAATCACCTCACGTGCGGTTGCAATGAGACCTTTGCGGTCCTCTTTGTTGGCCGTTTGCTGACGAGTTGTCACCACGGCCACAGGAATGGTGAAGATCTGTGCGATGGCGCCTGCGATGGCACCGAGAGCCAACTCTACGAGCGTCGAAGGATGCGCATCAGACTTGTGCGACTTCAAGTAGAGCGTCCTGACGATGGTATACCAGTAGAAGTAGGCAAAGTTGGTTGACGCAACCCCAATCAGCGAACCATTTATGCCAGCGTACAGCCCCTTTATTCCGTCGTCGGCGATAATGCGTGTCACAGCATCCCAAGTTGACGTATAATGCTGGCCGTCGGTGTCGTTCGCTTTGTCGGATCGGACCTGGACTTGAAGGCGAGTCTTGACACTGAGCAGAGATGACGTTAGCCGGGGCAAGGCACCAAAGACCGAGACCGACTTACATGTCAAGTGGGTATACCAGCGCGTTTGCGAGGACAGCACCAGTCGCTCCGGCCACGGCACGGCCCCAGGGTGAAATAGCAGGTTTGGATTGCGCAGCCATGGCGGGCAGTGATCAGAAAAAGCTGGAAGCAGGCGACAGGTGGCAGGCGAATATGTTTCCTCTATCAAGAAGAAGCACAGCTGGCACCAGTGTCTGTCGTCGCAAGATGAGACTTGGACTTGGGCCTAGCATCGTTATCAAAAGCCAGGACGGTCCGCGACCGGTCCAGGGCCGAGGTACAGGTGACACCGGTCTCGGCAAATCGGACGAGATGCCCCGCTCGTGAGTGGCCCGCAATGGGGACCTCGGTTAGTGGCTTAGGGGGGCGAGCCCGCGGTTGCGAGCCTGCGGTTCTCCCAAGATGTTACGCGGTCCTTGTGCAGTCTGGCTCAAAGGAAGACGAACGATGGGAAAACGGACCGGCATGGAGTGCCCCAAGGAATCACGGATCACATGACTGGAATAACTGTCTCCCTGAGTTCTCAGAGAACAATTTGCTACGCTTGTTTCTGGCCAGCAATCCTCCCTTACCTATTCCACTCACTACTAAAGATCTGAGCTAAGGACAGAATCACATGCATTTCAATTTCCATTATCAGGACCATCCATTAATTGCATAATTATTGCATACCAGCAACCAAGAATCCTTCTTAACCGCTATGCTCGTTCTTGATAAGACGTAACAACAGCCTAGGTAAGCTTGGGTAAGTGGAGCAAACCTGGAAGGGTTGGCGAAAGCTCTACTTGGGGGGACTCTAATCCATCCCGATTCCCGCGACCAAGTTCCTTAATCACGGGGGCCCGTTAATTAAGGAAATATACCCTTAATTCGGAATAAAAAAAGATATTTTAAATTTAGCGTAGAGTTATATAGGAAATTCAATACTTATATTTTAGTATATAACCTCCCTTGATTAAATTTTCTCCTTACTTTAATATATTAATATAGATAACGTACATGATAAGTGAGTGTGTCATCCAAGTGAGTGTGTCATTTAAGTGAGTGTGTCATCCAAGTGAGTGTGTCATCCAAGTGAGTGTGACATCCAAGTGAGCGTGTCCTCCAAG
>JABFEP010003479.1:0-17294 GCA_013618265.1 Fusarium albidum
GAGGGGGGGGGGGAGCTCAATACTGGACTCCGGACTGCTGATGCCACTGTGGGCGTTCAACTGCCGCGATCTGCTGGCGCGTTGCAACGTCTGCGGTTCTTCTGCGGTTGGGGAGCCAGTAATCGTGGTGGTCTCCTGCCCACCCCCGACGACACGTTTTGTTCGTTGGCTTCAACGGTGAAACATTCCAAACTAACGTTTGCTTCTTTCTTGCGTGTCGTAGGGCGGACAATTGTCTAGTGCGGCTCTGGAGTTGGCGCGGCCACGCAGGCTGTGGACGGTTGCTCAGGTGTACCTATGTGCTGTAGGTTCTGGCGTGTGAACATGGATGCGCGCTCAACTCTCACCCTCGCGCATATGCACCTGCAGCGCCGTTTTAGCGACCTTGTTCACTGACCAATCAATAAGACTGGCGGTTGATGTTAGTGCCCATAAAAGCTTGTCGATATATCTTAAGCCGGCGTCCTAAGACCATGGATGTGCGAAACATAATCTCGGACAGAGTCCACAAGCAACAATAGTCGCTCAATCTCGGCCCCTTTGTCGCGGATCCCAGCAACACTCCCGCGCAGCGTTTGTGCACCGCGCCTGCCATTGAAATTCGCCATCGGATGGTCCAGTGAAGCACGGGTGCTTGAGAGTTGAGATTGCTTCGGCCTAGAGGGCACATGGAGCCGTAGTTCGTCCGCATCAGGCGCGGGCGTAATCAATGCGACCAGCCCTTGTCCCAGGTTAACTCCTCTTGAAAAGCTGTTAACCATGGCTATAACTGATCAACACGGGAGTCCGTCACAATGACTATTGTGGAGCACCTAGGCACTTCCCGAGGGGGGATCCTGGGAGAGTACCCTGGTGGTCCGTGGGAGCCAGCGGTATCGATGGGGACGCAAGCCATCTGCATCCATTTCAGTATTGCTGCAAAGCCAACAGACGCACTGGACTGCCAGATCTCAAAAGAATCGCCGTGGCCGCCTGGGGTGGTTACATCGATGGAGAGGCGGCGGGACGAGGTAGGGACGAGGAACTACCGTCGGAGTGGCGTCTGGGCGCGTGTATCAGGAGGGACTACTCCGTAGTCACCGGTGAAAGTCAATCCCTCGTTTGGGGGGTTTGTTGTTATTTGGGGTTCTAGGGCGCGGGCTTGGCAGCCGTATTTGCGGGCGATGTGCAAGTCTCAATCAAGACCGCCCTCGGCCATGATGGCGGGTGAAGAGGTGCAAGTTCTTTTGCGACACGTTCTTGAACGGCGAATGAGAAGCATATCCGACCAACCATCTCCGCAATTGAGAATAGACGGCATGTGAGTGTGACGACCTGCGCGCAAGAATCAGCGCCGTCCATTGCCTCAAGATGCGCATCTGCGCGTCCGTCGCCTGTGGGCTTCAGTCTGTGCGACGTGGACGTTGTCGAGGTGGGTGTGTGGACGTGCGCAAAGTGTATGCTTTGTGCTCTGTATCCGTCCCGAGCACACCCTTGTCTTGTTGATGAGTTATGCAAAGTGCGGACCGGTGTCCTAGACGCTGGATGGAGTCATGGCACCGGTTTTCCTTCTTCCTGGCCGCGGCAGCGCTTTGCGGTCTTGAAATCCTGGATCATCACTGTCTGAACTTGCCTGAACCGGTCATTCCTGGCTTGGTGTCTTTGTTTGGTCTCGTCTCGCTTTGCCCAAATTCCCCTTGTCGGGACGAAAGGAGGCTGCTTGGGCAAGGCAAGCGTTTCGCCGTTTCGCGCCATTGGCAAACCTTGGTGGGCGATGGCCTTTTGAGACCCTCTCGGCTAGGCTGGCGCGCTTGAGGAGGCCCTGGCATCCTGGGCTGCCCTGACGCCAGTGGTTTCTCACCCTCGAGGCACGCTGACGACAAAAACACGCGATGCGGATGCCATACCCGCGACCGATTAGGTTTCCTCGTTATGCCTGCATGCATGCGAAACCTGGAGGAGGCGGAAGTGGACAAGACCCGGCCCTGTTGGGGGCAGAAGAGGCCTGGACCTTGACTGAGCTACGAGTGGGCGAGTGGACGCGAGCGAGGTGCTAGGTGGGATGTTTTCGACCGTGCCTGGACTAGACTAGCACGGCTCCCACACACGGTGGGGAGACGACCGTTGAGGGGCGGCCGTTGGGAAGGGGCACGGCCCCGGCTGCCCCTGCCCTTCCCTGGTTCGCGTGTGGCTTGTTCTGTCTTAGTGCGTGCTGCGACTGGCTCTTCGCCCTGGTCGTCGTTTCCCCTCTCGAAGCCCTCCTTGCCTCCTTCTTTGCCCACCAGCCAGTGCCCTCAACTTCATTCTCTGAGCACTAGGACTCCACTTTACCACCTTCCAAAGCTCTTTCCCCTCGTGCTCTTGTCTCACCTTTTTTTTTCTTCTTTTCTTTGGGCCTGGCCCTTGCTGCTGGCCCTGGCATCTCTCTCCACCTACGAACCAACCAACGACAACGCGAGACATCGATGCAACGGCGCGATTAGAAGCCATCTCCAAATGGCGCCCGCTCCAAAGGGCTCATTCCCCTCGCGCGTAATCATATACACGAGCCGCCGAAGCGTGAGCACCAAGGGAGCAATTACTGAGTCGTGACGAAAGACCTTTGTTTCGTTTCTCCGCCCACTGCTGGTAGCGAAATCATGTACTACCAGGCTTATCCGCAACGGCTGTCGTCATGGCTGCGCATCATCATCATCTCCTCCAAGCAAGGAGCCCAAGCCCCATCAAAGGTGCCACTGGTCCGAGCCAAAGCCACATGGCCTGGCGAGCTCTTGGTCCAACCGCAAGTCACCTCAATCTGTTTGCGATGAGCATGTATTATTGCTCTGGGCGCCATATGCCAGTTCCTTGGTCCTGAATCTCCATCAAACACGAGGCTGCATGCCGGAGCAAGCTTCTCCGCACCATGGGCCAAATTCAATTCCACAATGCGACAGCCAACATTTTCAATCTCGGAGGCGGTCGCCATTGCTATGGACAAGATGATAGACGGCTCCTCAGCCAGATTGGATGGCACGGCATGGGCATGGCCATTCGAGGCCCCAGGATGGCCCTGGAATGGACTGTGGTTCGTGCTGCCTCTTCTCCAGGCTGCTGTCATGGCTGCAGCGTTGCCGATACAGTACTTGCTGCTGCTACCACAATGCCCACGGTACGCCGTACGCACGTAGCGCCCTACCCTCCTGCTGCCACTGCTGCGGATGGCTGATGCCATACCTACTGTACATATAGCGCTATGCTGATGACGGGCCCGCGCCGTTGTCTCCACCTCTTGTCCGTCAGCCGGCTCCCACCAATGCCGCGTCTCAAAGGGCTTCGAGTAAGCATAATCTAAGCCCTCTCTTCGCCAGACCGAGAAGGTGCTCCAGTTTCTCATCTCCCGAGTCGATCCCAACACGGATCTTGCAAGGTCAAATACATAGCTGCTCCTCCGGCTTGTGGCCGGACCTCCGTGCCTCCGTCCACACTTTGCCCGCACTTGTCTAGCTCACCTGGCCACGGGGCGCATACAGGGCCCGTTGTCTGATATCGCCCCGTGTTAATACCTTCAGGCATTCCCTCATCCATATGAGGAGAGACGGCACAACACATCGTGATACACACGGGGAAACATTGGCCGAGCATAGAATAGACCCCTTGTCGAGAAGCAAAACTCTTCAAGCCCGAATTTTGCTCTGTTTCCTCGCCTCCCTCCCTGCTCCTGCGTGTTGCCCCATTGGCGACGCTGTCCAACGGTCTTCTAGAAATTTGCGGGCCAGCAGCCTTCACTCGACCTCGGAGGATTCTTCGTTCAGAAGCAGCCCCCCCGGTCAGGCATCAGGGTCCGGGATTGGTCATGAATGGGGCGCCTTGCCTGAGGGAGGAGGGGCTTCCGGGCCCTCAAGAGATGGTCCCCGTGTCTCCACTCGACCCATTTGCTCGTCGGCGTATCTCCATCTGATCCCAACCATCATGGACGGGGTAGCTAGTACACGGGCCCTGTGTTACACACGCCATATTCTCATCCAGACTTTAGCGTTGCCGCTTGTCAACAGTACATGACGAGCGCTCGAAAAGTCTCGATGCTGGACTCGACGAGCAGGGGTGGTCTCGAACCCCTCGGTACATGGATGCTGACGAGGGGATGGCATGGCATGGCATGGCAAGGGACGGTGGACTGGGGCGTGTCTGGGATCCTTGGATGTCTTCTCTCTCACCTCGCGTCAAGGTCCTGGCCCCCAGAGAGCCCCCCCGGCTTTGTCGGTCCTTGCCTCCTAGCAGGGCTTGCCATTGCCAACCTGCCTGTACCCGGCACTTTGCGGTTCCCTCTATACTAGACTGGCTCCGGGGCATAGCTTCTAAGCTCCATCAACGCTCCATCAACGCATCCACCTTATCAGACCTGCCGTCTCCCATGATGGCGCCCGACGAAAGCTCATCCTTGACTTTATTGCCCACGTTGCTTGTCCCTCATCTACTCTACTCTCATCACGGGCCCCGTGGGATATCACCGTCTCTTAAGAACACCTGCCCCCAGCATTGCTTGCTTGGATTGCCGACCACTATTCGCAGGGTATCTGCCTCGACACACATCGTAACAGGCTGTGATTGTTTCTCTCAGATCCGCCCCTCCACTCCCCCATCCTCCTTCCAAGAACGGCCGCGTGCGCTGGAGTGGTCTCCCAACCCACAGACACTCATGCCCGGCCCTTCTTGAGTTTCTGTACTGAGAACTCTCCCCGAACTTGATGTGCTAGGCCTTGGTCGACAGTACTGACCCAAGTCCCTGTGCCTGGACGTCGAAACCCGCCCCCGTCAAACTTGTGTGTCCCCACCCCGGAGACAGTGCCGGGCATTTTACCAAACACTCCCCTCCACCATCTGCCGTCCTTCACTCGCCATCCATCGCCATATACAAGTACACTTGCACCTGCAACCTCGACTTTCACTCCCCTGTGTCTTGGATTGTGTTTCTCATCCTCGCTACCCAAGATCGCACGCTCCCATCGCAAGCTCTGCCAAGGAACAGCTTTGCGTGCCTTGCCTCTCCCAGCTGCCAACCTGCTCGCCTAGGCACGGTTTCGACTTTTATGCCACTGGGCCACGTTGCCAGCTACGGGTTAGCCCAGACAATCTGGTCTGGTTGAGGAGGCGGCGAGGTGACTAGGTTATGCTCCCATGACAACCGCAGCGGCGTATCCGGCCACTATGGCAGACCTCAGAGGCCACCCAGGGCATTCGAGCCTGTGGTCAAGTTATGGTGGCTCTGTGCACATCCCGGGTCGAGTCCCCGATCCCATGCCATCAACTTCTTCGCCTCTCTCTGGCCGCACAAGCAGCAACCATACCGAGATGGACCATCCTTCGTATTCCTATAGTCGATACCCTCCGGACGACCAGGAGGCATACGACAGATCCGCGCATCCGGAGATGGTCTCTCACCACTCCTACCCAAACCTCAAGAGATCCTTCTCGGAGACGGAGCCACCTGCGTACCAGGAGATCGTCCAGGACCTTCGCGACGACAGCTCCAAGATGAGCGCCAGCCACGAGCACAAACTCCTGGCCTTCAAGAGGACCCAGGACAAGCACACGATCGTCGACCAACATGGCCGTATGCAGCAGCTCGAGCTATCGGCCCAACTCCACGGCATGTTTTTCCTGTCCGAAATGCCCACAAGCACAGCCGATGGCTCGCTTCGGCAACCGGAACTTACCTGCTATCGGAGAAATCTCTTCCAGATCAGTGGTTCCCTTGTCACCCCGCGTGGTCAGCTCTCTGTTATCACGGAATCAGGCGAAACTGTTGCGGTGAACACTATGGAGGTCACCATCTCGGCCATCGAATCTGTCGATGGAAACCCGGTCCGACTAATTGTCATTCCTTGGAAGACACCTCCCCCAAACTCGCCGGAGACCAACCAGAGCCCCGACCAAGAACCCCAGTCTCTGCCTTTGATCCCCTTCCAGGACGACGGAGCAGAGGGCGATGGCGAGTACGCAGTGTATCCCATCGGCTGGCGTCGACTGCAGTTCAGAATGTGAGTATTCAAGTCGGCGCATGTGGCGTCCGGATGCTGACACGGTCTTCAGCGCAACCGCAAACAACGGCCGGCGGAAGGAGCTTCAGCAGCATTTCGTGCTGCATCTGAAGGTGGTTGGGACGTTGGCCAACGGGACCAAGGCCGTCCTTACAGAGTCCACCACGGCACCGATCGTGGTACGAGGACGAAGCCCACGCAACTTTCAAGCCCGCAAGGAAATCCCCCTACTGGGGTCGAGTGCAGGATCTCGTGGACAGGCCCTTGTGGAGACAGGCTTGGGCGTTGTTGCTGGACCGCTAACCGTGAAACACCAAGAGGCAAAGGCGAGAGGCATCGACACGCAACTACCGCGGACGGCCTTCACGTTCAGCGCCCCCAAGATGCCCGGCAGCCAGCTAGGTCCCATACGATCCAAGTGAGTCCAATCCCTTCTACGAGCTCATGCATGGCAGGTGAACTGTGGAGGGGCAGAGCAGCCACTCCGATGTGTAGCCCATACCATGTCTTTGGCGCGAGACCGACGTGAACTCTGCTGACACGGAAGCGACAGCTCGTACCCGGCTTGGACCTCTCCAACTCAGGTGCCAATGGGTCAGGTTCCATCCTCTGGCGCTGAAACCTATCCTGCTACGACCATGGGCCCCCTCACGGGAACGGCCGCCTTCGCTGGCGAACCGCAAGGGTTGCCTATTCAGACATCGATGGAGCCCTCTGTCCCCCTTTCAATGGTGGCAACAGACTCGGAACACCCGCCTGTTCGACCGCAGTACACCTACATGCAATCAACGACGGCGCCCCCCCAGCTTTCTATTCATACCGCTCCGCTCGGCGGCCACGAGCATGCCATGAACATACCTCGCTATGTCGACAATCCGCGACCCCTGAAGAGCCCCAGGCACATGAGCCACCCGTCGATACGAAGCACGGGTTCGATAGCGAACAACGAGGCCTCGCCGGAATACCGATACGGATCGTACGCACCTGTACACGCCAGCCCCAGCGAGGTTGCGCAGTCGAACTACAACCCCGAGACGTCGGGACCGCCATCGGTGCCCGCCCGAGACTACTACCCACCCTCGAACACTTGGACGACAGCGGCTGGGGAGCATAACACCAGTATCGCGTACGCCAGTCATGAGGCGCGGCCGTATCCCTTCCCTCAAGACCAGTACAAGAGCGCGACGGGCGGCGCATCTCCCTCCACCAAGGCTGAACCAGGTCAAACGCAGGCTCCCCCAGTCTACAGTGGGGGACCTCGAGGCTCGTTCGATGCTATGAATCAGTATTCGTGGAACGCCAGTTAAACTTCTAGGTCCTCCCTCATCCCTGAGTTCTGGCTAAGCTCGCATTTGACGATACACAAAAGTTGCCATCAAGAGAAGTTGGCTTAACGATGAGACATGAACGGCACCGGCGTTATCGAGCGCTTGGGTCATATGTCAGTGAGCTTGTAAAAATACCTTTTTTGGAGTTTATTATTTAATGACGGCCGGTGTTGGATACCTGAATTTGGCGGCTTGCACTGATTTGAGACTTCCGGGAGGCCTGGAGGCGGGCGGAATACGGGCGACGGGATAATGAGCTGGCCGGGAACCAATGGGAATGACGGCGCTTCGATCGCATGGCAGGTTAATTTCGGGGTGAGGTAGGGACGGATCGGCTGGCTGAAAGGCTTTCGATGCATGGAGACGACGGATGACCAGGCAGGGGGGTCGTCGGGTCGGGCGACCGTGATTATTCGGGATAATGTTGCATGGATCGGGTCGAAGGGAAGGGCGTTTTGGTTAATGATGAGTACGCAACTGCGAGTCTCATCCGATTTCGTTAGAAGTTTTGATATCGTCAAGCGGCACGCGTGGGATGACGCGGCTGCTGAGATCAAGTTCCCCTATGTAATGGATGAAGTAATTAATTCGCTGACAGTTGGCAATTGTTGAAAATGCTTGGTCATGTCTGATGATGAAGCGACCGAATTCGGGGTGACGAGTGAGAGGGCTCGCGAGAGCGAGAGCAACCGGTGATTCCTGTTGGAAATCGAGGGTCGTCGAGTGTAGTGGCGAACTTGCTGTGGGCGAGGCTGGTCTCCCCTCCGCCCCTTTAACTGGCTGGAGAGCTTCTGGCTGATGGTTGATGGTTGTTGTTGAGAGGGCGGCGACGAGAACTAGAAGTATATGGGAGGGGATGGTTGAGCAGATAAATAACTGCGGCTGAGTGTACTAGGAAATGAGGCGCGGGTTGGAAATTGCGATGAGACGATGACGCCGGCCAACAAAGCTATGGTAACTTGGCTCTCCCTCGTGAAGATGGGCCGAGGTCTGGTCTCTCTCTCTCTTTCTTGCTTCTTTTGCGGCTGACATACCCCGGAAAAAGAGGTGGAACCGAGAGGACCAGAGGACCAGAGGACCAGAGAGCCAGAGGGCCAGAAGGAGGGAGGGAGTGTCGGGCCCTCGAGTCGTTTTATGTCTGGGGAGATGGTCGCATCATCATTGTCACCCTCCCACCACCATCACGAGGCGCCCCAGCAGAGCCAGCAGAGGGGCCAGCAGAGACGCCAGCAGACCAGAGGGCGGGCCCGCGGAACCCCGTCGGTCCCGGTGGCTTGGGCCCTCACTTGCGGTGCCGAGCGTAAAGGTGACGAGCTATTTGCCAAATTCGTGAATAGCGGCTCCCAGCAGGCCGGCACCCCCGTGGCCCTCGTGTCCCGTCGAGGCTCTAACAAGGGCCATCGTGGGATGGTGTCGTGACCGTCGTTCTGGAATGGATGTCTGCAACCAAGGAGAGGGGTCTGATTGGTCAGCGGGTGGCCAGAGGTTGGATGAGCGTGGCAGGCGAGCCGATAAGATAAGAAAAGGAAATTCTTGGGTTGCATCGTCATTGTCGACGACGCCGCCTGGGCACCGCATCGTGGCTTTTGAAAAGCGGATAAACTGGAGATTTTTGCTGCTTTCCGCGTCACCCTGGCCGAGTGTGACCATATTCTTGGTTATTGTCTGTCTGTGCGAGACGAGGCCGACCCATTCTGCTTCATTCACCGCAGATTTGATTTGTCTCGGGCGGCCGTGTCGTGGCTTGCTTGGCTTGTGAGATCTGCTGACAACCACGTCTTTTCCATCGAGTCCCACCTGGTCCGTCCCAATCTTTCAGCTCTGGCCCGTTGCGTCGGTAGTCGAATACGACGTGGACGGTAGCGTCGCCGGGTCGTTGGAAGCCACCAGCACTTCTCCAACCGTCTTTTCTCAGGTCTCCGAAGAAAGAAAATAGGGGGGCAGAAGACGGTGGCCATGTTTGAACTGCCTGACGCAAAGAGGTTTGCCATGATCTGATATGTCACACACGAGTCAGGAGCTAATTGATATTGCAGGGTTCGAAGGGAGGACTTGGGCGAGTCAGACGACGGAGCAAGGAGTGGGAGCGATGATGGGATCGAGGACGCCGAGCTGCGAGCAAAGCTGAATGCGCAGATTGCGAGGACGCTGGGGCTGGACGGCGACTTTGCTCAGCCGCGCTCCGATCGATCTACGGGGAATTCTCATCTCGCAGGACCCAAGGCATCAGGTGACGACGACGAGACAGGGGGGCCGAACTCTCCTGACGGGCCGGGGGGCGAGGATGAGATGGAAGAAGAGTTTGCTTTCCGCCTCTTTAGCAGCGCCCAGCCTGCGCAGAAGATTGTGCTGGAGGAAGACGTCGAGCCCCAGGGCGATGGTGGAATCGTCAGCGGCCGGCCTCTGTCCTACTACGCGGTTACGAATGTTTCCGCACAGCAGAAGCAAGAGTACGCCGCCGCAGCCGTGAGCGGAGACCACGTTCTCGCAAAGTCGCACGGCCGGGCTTGGGGCCTTGAACTTCCCTGGAAAGTCACGACGATACGTGTTACCAGGAAGCTGACGCCACGGGAAAAGGCGGCAGGTGAAGCAGATGCCGATGGCAAGAGGAAACGACGGCCGGGAAAGAAACAGCGAATCTCTCTGAGAAGACGGGCAAAAGCCAGGGACGACAAGATGCAGGCCGAGTCACAGAGGCTGCAGCAGAAGGAGGAGCATATCAAGGACAAGAAGAAGAGGCTGAATAGGCTAAAGAAGCTGAGGAAGCGAGCAAAGGCGAAAGAGCAGAAGCAAGCATCCAAGGGAGATGCAGACACAGGAGAGTCTGCTAGCGATTCGGAGTAAGCCCCAGTTGTTCTACAATCGACCCTACTCCGTCAATGGCCTTGGGTGAGGCTATTGAAATCATGACTTGTAGTCGAAATAAGATTTCTTTGAAAGACTTGTCAAGCCCAAAGTGAATATGAGACTGAGCTTGGTCACACAAGCCAAGCCAGAGGGAGGAGACCCAGAGGCCTGTGACGCAGGCTGGAGTGGGACAAGGACCCTGTATTTCTAGGCGCCCCTGCCAACCAATTAGTTTCGTCAACGCGCCTTCCGTCCCCCCAAGGCTGAGCTATATGCACATGGATCCCCAGCCTGCCCGCCACGTCTACTTACTCCTCATCAAACATACATTGCGCGCGCATCTTCAACCTCAAAAGAACATCGATCATATCCATCATATTTCTCTGCTGCCGAGCTCCCGACAGAGTATTGGCCCGAAAGCAACGATTTCATTGCCGTGACGTGACTATGGCTTAAACCCAGACGACCAAAGATTCACCTTGGCGGGGCATCGAACTTCCAACCAGCCTCACGCACGACCCTACGCTAGACACCACGGACAATGAGCAACCTCTGGCCCTCGAGGGCCGGCCCAGAGCAGCCCCAGCACGGGATGCCGACCGAAGACATCGCTGACACGGGCGAGGTCGCCGACGTTGCAGGCGAACCAGAACAGCCCAACCTTCCACCCGTTCCCGCACCGCCGCCATCACGACCTCCCCTCCAGCGCAACGCTCTCCAGGGCGCTCCTCCAGCTGCGCCCATGGTGCCGCCCCCGAACGGCCAACCTGCGCCAACCGACTCGCTCTCCCTGCAGCAGCTGCGGCACATTGTGGCCGAATTTAACCGCTCCGAGCCCGTCGCCTACGACTTTGAATACACCGACATGAGCCCCCACGCTGAGGAGATCGACGAGTGGTTCAACTATCAGCTGCCACAGTGGGTACGGCTCAGTGCCGCTCAGCGAGCGTTTAAGTGGCACTGGCAGCACGAGTTCAGAGCCATCGATGCATGGGACGATGCCGACAATGACATCCGGACCCGGTTTATCCAGGCGGCCATCGCTGGCGTGCAGTCTAACGATGCCGCCTTGAGATCGGCCTCGATCGGAAAGCTGATGTATCTTGTCCTGGGACGATGGAATGACACCGCCATGTCGAATGCGACACCTGGTGACAGCAGGTCTCTCGCAAGCATCTCTCAGCTGCAAGCAATCAAGGCTGGGGTTGAGTGCCTCACGTCGTTGGAGGGATTGCCTGTCATTTGGGAGGCCCTGAGAAATAACTTCGAAGGGCATTGGTAAGAGATTGTCTATCCCCGGTGCCCGGTTTAATTCGAGCTAACGGGCCATCAATAGGTCAGGTGAACCGCTGGGACAGCACAGTAGTGCCCAAGAAGCCCAAGATGAATTGATGAACCTCATGACCATTATGTATGTTGCAGTACAAGAAGCTCTCAGCGACCCGGAAGACATGTCTTCTACCTACGGAAAGCTACGTAAGTGCGATGATTCTTCCGTCTCTCTCGTCTGAAAGACTCTCGTGGGCTAACAAGGCATTAGTGGAGCTCAACCCTTCCTTGGTCGACTATATGTTTACAGCAACATCGAAACTTCGTTGGGACGAGCAAAATACTATGCCCCAAACCCAGGTTAGTTTCTTGTCGCAGCATATCCAGTCTCTGCTTACATCCACAAGATCTTCCTCCTTTTCTGGAAATCTATCCTGCTCGTATTTGGCGGTTCAAAAGAACTCGAGGCCATCAAGATGGCTACCAACGAAATGGGCGACAAAGCTGCCGACAAGGAGACTATCACAGCTTCACCGTTGGACTATCATGTCTTCCGCCAGGAGATTGCATCCAAATATCCCGCCTACGTACCTCCGCAACCAGCTATCCCTCTGGAAGCAGAAAACACCTCTCTATTACCCCCTCTGTCCAACCAAGTATCCAGGAACAACGGTGCTAACGGCATAATCCCTGCGCCACCGCAAGTTCAGAGTGGAGGAACCTCGATTCTGGACCAGCCGGTTCATATTGCGACCCCGGCACCTTCACCCCCTCCTTCACCCAACGTCAGTGGCAAAGGGGGGAAGAAACAAAACTACCAAACAAACCAAAACTTCCCATTTATGTACCCACCCCTGGATGCTACCAGTAACAGCGCCGGCGGAAAGGGACCTGCGGGTTTGCAGCACGCGCTAGTCGGGCGAAAATGGGAGGGAAGCGATATCCCCGCTTCCATCCTCGAGGCTGGCGAACTGTTCTCGACGCGGGTGAGGATGACCCGAGCAACCCGCCAGCTTTGGGAAGAACGAGAGAGATTTCTCAAGTTTGAGCGCGGATACGATAGCGACGATGAGGACGACGATATCGAAGGCCTCGACCTGAACGAGCTGTCACTGGAGGATCAAGAGCTGTTGAAAGAGCTCAAGGCAGAAAGCAGAAGGGAGGAGAAAGCAACGCGCCCAAGTCGGTCTGAGCCTGAGATAGACTATGGCCCTCGACCGGAGCTCCTAACTGAACGGGACAAGCAACGCCTCGTGGCTGTGGAGAAGTTTTACGTGAGTGTTTTTGCGTCCGGCGCCCAAGTTCCAGCCATACTGACGAGTCACAGCGTGATGCGCTGCCTCACCTCCAGTCTCTTGTGATTGTTCTCCTCCGGCCGATTCTTCTTAATGTGACGGCAATCGTCGCGCAGCAACCCCAACAAGGGCCACCCGGCATGGGCAGAGGTAACAACCCCGGCATGAATGGAGGGCCCGCCGGAAACAGACAACAGGAGATGCCTGGTCAAAATGGCCCCAGGGCCCTGACACCAGAACTATCTCTCGAGGAAACCGACTCTGCGCGGACTCGAGAGATCTGCTCTAAAGCCATGACCGGAATTCTCATCTTGTTGCTGAAATGGTTGCGGGTTTCTCGTAAGTCCACCAACCATGCGGCAGGGACTCATTACTGACACCAAGACTAGACGTGCTCAAGTTTGAGTATATGACGCAGCTTCTCCTGGACTCTAATTACGTCCCTCTCGTACTCAAGCTCTTTGCTCATCAGGATGTTCAGCAGGTTGTTGATAGCAAGATGGACCGCCCTGAAAACAGGTGAGAGAACATAACTCAGTTCAAACCGTGTTCAGCTACTAATTGGGGATTAAAGCTTCTTCCATTTCTGCAATCTGCTTTCGGGGTCCGGGGATAGGGGGGCGACAGAATCGGTCCAAGACGACGACGACGACGACGACGACGACGACGAGCTGATTGAGAGTGACGATGATGCCGCCCCCCCGCCGATTAAGAGACGGCGGTCACCACTTGAACAGCAGGTCTTGTTGGAAGAGGACGGCGATCTAAGGAGTGACGGTCAAGCTTCCATTCGGCCTGAAGTGGACGAACTCGGATATCCCATCAATGATCTTCCCGCAGAGCCGATTACAGACTTTTGTCGCCGGAACTTTTTCTCACTCATCAACTACCTGAGGGTGATGCAAAAGATTTGCAAGAACAAGGCACACCGAAACCTGCTGCTTGTTCAGTACAAGTCATCAACCATCCTCCGGAAATCTCTCAAGGTGCCGCAACCGGAGCTACGGCTTTATACGCTCAAGCTTTTCAAGAACCAGGTTCCCTACTGCGGCCGTAAGTGGCGCCAGAGCAACATGCGTGTGATTACGGCGGTGTACTTGCACTGCCGGCCAGAGCTTCGCGACGAGTGGCTCGCGGGTAGCGACGTGGATGCCGAGGTGGATGCGGCTCTGCCGCTCGAGCAGGCGCTTCGTAGCCTCACGCACTGGCTCAACGTCCGACGGTATCCAGACAAGATTGCGCCGGAGATCCGGGCTGCCATGCGGGATGAGCAGGACTTTTTCACGAGGGAGCTGGAGAAGCTGGAAATGGCTTGGGGGGACGCGGGGGCTGACGATGGCATGAGCGAGTTGGAGCATGTTGAGGGGTGGTGAGGTGGAGACGTTTGGGAGCGGACATTAAGCTGGCTGCTCGACACAGCGGTTGAGATTTGGCACTGTCAGTTGAAGTCAACAAAGCGAGACCAAGCGAAATAGAGAGACAGAATTACAAGATTGGACTCCCGACATTGAAGCGGGGGTTCACCTTGGAAGATCACGTTGGGGAACAAGCCTCGAGATGGATGTTGATGGAGTGACATATCATAGACTACATGTTTGTCTAGCGAGTGTGTATGTTGATAACATTAGGCATTAATAGGGGACTTGTAGCCCTGTTGTCTACAGATGTCGAAAATGAAATGTTCGTAAGCGACCGGATGCTTTAGCCGGGAGCAACATTACGGGTATCACAGACTCGTGTCGATAATTTGGTGATTGCACGGGTTTTTTTTTTCATACCCCTACAGGGTTTCTTCCTCTGATTGAATCCCCTTCCTCCTTCAAGCGCGGTCATAGACACCATCTTCATAGCGGTAGTTCTGGTTTTGATGTGGATGAGTAAGACCTTGCTCGGGTTCGGGATAATGAACCTGGCCGTAGCCATCCTGACGACCCAGGATTCCGTCCTGGTAGCTGAAGCCGTTGTTGTCGTACTTGTTGTAGGTGTCGTCCGGGTAGTTGTTGACGGCGGTGCGCTCCGTGGCGTGGCTCTGGCGCATGTCGTCGAGCTGGTCAGGATGGGTGTGCTCCGGGAGGGCGGTGCCGTCGTCGGCGTCGTCGGTCTTCTTGCGGCGCAGGAGGCGACCGAAGAAGCCGCCGTTGGGGTTGCTGCCGTAGCCAGAGGTGTAGTTGTTTGCCGGGCTAGGGCCGAAGCGCTTCTCCTTGCGATGGTGACGGGCAAGGGCGACCTCCATGAGGATGGAGAAGACGAAGAAGATGCTGGGTGGTGTGAGATGGTGGCTGTATAGAGACGAATGTGTGCCGACTTACATTGCGACGATGGCGACGGCCAAGCAGGCGGACTGAAGCCTGCAGGCGACACGGTAGCTGGGCAGAGCCGTGAAGCCGCCGCTGCCCTCGGCCTTGTCGCCGGCCTTGCCGCGGCCGAACGGCGTGTCGAGGTAGCCGTTGCAGTCCCCCGAGCCGTCCTTGTTGGCGACGGCGACATAGATGAAGGCGGCGATGAAGGCGACGTCGAGGAGGACGGCGACAAAGGACGAGAGGGTCCGGCCGGCGAGGCAGCACAGCAGGAGCAGGGCGGAGACGGTGTAGAGGACGGCGACGCCCGAGATGCCCTCGACGGCGCGGATGGTGCCGCTGATGGGGAGGCTGTGGTTGTGCAGCGTCGCCAGGAAGTACGAGTAGATGGCGAGGATGAGGGCCGCGCACGAGAACTGGATGCCCCTGATGAACCACTGGAGGAACTTGAGGGCGACGCCCGACGTTGCGCCCATGGTGTTGGCTGAGGTGGTTGGTTTCCAGGTGATTTCTAGGGATTTGCTATATTCCGAGGACGGTGAACGTCGATTGCAGGAGCAAGTTTACCTCAAGGATCAATGGGTGGTGGTAGGTTTAAGTGGTTTTCCAACATGCCATTACGTAGGTAGCAGGCGCAGTTTTGAAGCTCTCTCTCTCACAAAAGCATCTGATTTGATCCTATAAAACCAAGTTCTTC
The DNA here is from genome assembly GCA_013618265.1 of Fusarium albidum. Taxonomy (NCBI): domain Eukaryota; kingdom Fungi; phylum Ascomycota; class Sordariomycetes; order Hypocreales; family Nectriaceae; genus Fusarium; species Fusarium albidum. The sequence continues at coordinate 15,733 of JABFEP010003479.1, forward strand.
CCCTCTTCCCCGTTTCAGTCAAACGAGTTGGGGGTGGGAGTGAAGATGCGCCAAGAGAATGGCCCAGTTGGCGATGACGAGGAATTGTGGCTGGTGTGCCGAGCCCGAGTCCTTGCCGTCCAAGAGGTTGTGGGGGTTTCGTGCATAGTGGGCTTCTCATTGGGTAAAAAGTCAAAAACGCATCGCCACTTTTACAGCGGGGGAGCCGAACACGTGCCGATCCATCGATGATGATGTCAAAAACTTGGGGATCCCGGTTTTTGCGCGTCAATAGCGGGTGAAGCTCGGGAACTGTTGATGTCTGGAGGCCTGCACCTACTGTACTGACTTGAAAGTGTTCATGAGGCGTCGCTCATATTCGGGTACCTGCATCCCTCGTGAACGAATCTACCTCGAGTGATGAGGATTTCTACCTAGTCTGTGGGTTGAGTTGCCGCTGTACAGCTGTAGAGTCAGGCCCGGAGAGCTAAGGTAACGGGTTAGCTAACTATGTAGATACGGATACTAAGATTGTACTTGATGACGATTTATTTTGTTCATCTTTATCGACTTCTTGTCATTCTCTTGTGGGCTTTTTAGGTGTCTCTCGTCCCTTCCATTCTAATATCCTTTGCTTTTCCTCCTCAATTATTCTACTACCATTGATTGCTTGGCAACCCCCGCCATAGGTATATTTGCGCTTTTCTCTCACGAAGCGAATACCCCGCGACGCGTCTCCCCTTGCAACACTTGGCGTCGACAACCTCTCAGCAGCATAAAAAGAGATGGCCGACACCGCAGGCCAGGATGACCGCGACGTACGTGCCGTGATACACACTCTCTCTAGCAAATAAACGCCCTCCCCCAACTGACCTCTGAACGCAGCGTCTCAAGGCGGCCCTCTGGTACGCCGTGGGCAAAATCGTAGACGAGGAGTGCCTGCGACGGAACCGCAATGCCACGCCGCAATTCATCGGAGCCCTCACAGAGCTCGTCTGGAATCAGATTGGTGCGTCGAGACTTGTCACATTCCTCATGCTGCATGGAAACAACCCCTCCCGCGGGCTGACAAGGCAAACGCAGAGAACGTGGCTACGGACCTGGAGAGCTTCTCCAACCACGCCGGACGCACAACCGTGACGACGGACGACGTGCTGCTGCTCGCGCGGAAGAACCCCGACCTGCATCAGGTCATGAAGGAGTTTGTCGACCAGGCCAAGGCGGACAAGGAGGCGGTCAAGGACAGGGGAGGCGCGAGCAAGGGCAGACGATAGGTGTTGCATGCATGGTGTTTTTGGCGCAGCAATTTCTTTTTTTGGTATCTTTACGACGCTATCTCGAAAAAAAAAAGGGAAACGAGAACAAATTCGTTAACACGTTCGTACAGGTATTGATCGATCAGCCAAGGAAATGAACTCTGCTTAGCCCTCCCTCAGCCAGTGAAGATCGACGACGGTGCGTCTGTCAACTCGACTCTCACATCAGAGCAGCCAGGCCACCCAGCAGAGGCAGGAGAAGCAGGACTTTGCTGCCCATGGAATTCACCGCAGCATTGGACTCATCGTCGTCGTCGTCATCGTCAT
>JABFEP010003492.1:0-19655 GCA_013618265.1 Fusarium albidum
GTCTTAAGGGACAAGGCATTCTCGGCGTCGCTGCCGGGACGAGTCACCGGAGTACTTCGACGAGGGTGGGAGAAGGACATGGCTTAGACTTGAGAGGTGGGTACCAGGAGACAGGACAGTCGACTGATAGCCACAGGTGTCCTGAAGCTACAACGGGGAGTCCCGTTAGTTGACGAGTTTTGACCTTGGATGCAAGCAAGCGCTTGGTAGTGGAGGAGGACGGGATGGTGAGTCACAGTCGAGGTTCCTAATTCCCACACCCAAGGGGGATGGGATGAATAGGCCTAGAGGTTGACCGAGTCCGGGGTTTGGGTTTTGGGGGGGGAGGGATTGGGAGAGGCCAGTTGGCTTGGGAGCAACGTCTGGCGAGGCCGGGGGAAAACCCGGAAAGGAATACAGGAGTGACGAAGATTGATGGGAAGGTAAGAGATGAGATGGGAACCGTACCAGGCAATAGATCCAAGGGCGTTTGCCGGATATATTGTTGTCTTTAGGGGTCGAGGCAGCGCAAAAGAAGGAGGGCGAAACCAGCAAGACGAGCAAGCAGTAGCTGAATTGGGTGCTCAGCAAATATATCTCACGCGGCCAGACGACCCGGCGGCACTCGACAGGATCGGTTTGACTGGAAAACGGGCGCGTGAGGGTCGATGGTTGAGACGGGCGGGCGACGTTGGATATGAGGCCGTGGGGGATGCAAGAGAGGCGAGTGGAACTGGAGAGAAGACGACGGGGCTGCAAAAGGGTATATGAGTGTAGATGGAAGGGGGTGCGCTGGCGAAGGGCTATGGGCGTGCGAGCCGTGAGATGGGGGCCGGGGGAATGGGACGCAGAAGAAAGCGATTGATGGCGGCGGCCTCAGGACGACGGCGACAATAGCAGCAGCGGCAGCGGCAGAAAGACGGGGTGAGAGAGAGAGAGGAGGACGAAGTTTGAGGAGGGAGAGGGCGAAATCGCGGGTTTGGCGACACTCGAGGTTATGCCACTTTCCCCAATTATGCTTAGAAACCAAACTAGGGGGCCGTCCTCTCAGCCCATGGCAGACTGCTGCCTGGAGGGAAGACAAATCAGGACTAGCGCGACAGGCGGGGTGAGGCGTAGCCTGTGCGGAGGAGGCGCATCCCTGTCCGAGGTTGAGTCTGATAGAGGAGCCAGCTGGGGGTACCTTAAGCTCTAACGAATTTCATCTCCCCCGGGCGGTTTTTTCCACTTGGGACTGGCTGCGCTGCAAATTTCTGCGGCAGGATGCTTGCTTCGCTCGAGTTCCACCCCCCGAAAACCCCTCGCAGAGCCTCAACAAACACTTGGCCGCCGGATGCAACGGATTCGGATTCGAGCTTACGGACACAGGTAGCTTGGCTATCGCGGAAAACCTCCAGATGTTCTCCACTAACTCCGCCTGCCCGCCCTCCTCCCTCTCGCACTGATGTCCTTTCTGGTCACGTTAGAACTTGGTGGTCCGCAGAAGCCAATTGTCCAGTCCCCGTCTCACAATGGCCGTTGCGAAGGCATGCTGTTGTTGTTGTTGTTGTGTGTGTGTGTCGCAGAGGCAGAAGAATTTCAGGGCTTGTGAGTGCCCCCAAGGAGAGAAGCCAAGGGCGCTATCGCGGCCTGTACAGATGTATGTATGTACCCCCTTCGTGCCCTCCTGTTTTCCTTCCATGTGTTTTCTCATCTCCCCTCCGGGCCCGGGAGGATGTTCCAGAGGGTGTTCCAACGAGTTTGGAAACTGGTGCTAGGTACGAGATTGCGAGGCCCATCCTTTCAACCCGAGACACAAGGACACACAGGGGGTGGTGGCATGAAATGGGTTGTTGTCGTCGTCCGCCCGGGTCCGGGTTCAGGTGTCATGACGTCGGGATGGGGGTGTCGGTCCCCAAATTGCTGGCAGAAATGGCACAACCACGGCCATGAGCCTACCGAAACGCCTTGTGGACCCATGCAGGGATCGACACCCGTTGCCCGTTGCGAGTGCGACTTGCATCCCTCTCATCAGATGGTCGGTGTTGCCAGAGCCAAACAACTCGTTGCTTCTGTCAGTCCGTGTCGCTTCGTGAGATATCGAGACTCTCTCTGTCCCTAACATGTTAGGTTTCCACTAACTAGGTATCTAGCATTGGCTGGGAAGGAGTCAGATTCCATTTTTCACTCGCACTCTTTCTCCGATATTTTTTTGAAGATCTGCTCTGCTCTGCTGGTGTTGGTGCTGGTGCATCTCCTCCACCCTCCACCTCAGCCCTCTTTTGACGGCTGTGCCTGCAATGGCGCTGCGATGTGGCCGGCTATGCGCAGCCTCCTGCATCCATGGCTCCTGGTCTTGCATCGGGCCAGGGAGGGGAGGATTGATTCTTCTTTTTAAACTGGGTTTTGCATCGCCAGCGGCTTCACGTCTCGCGGCTCGTGGAACCGCATCAAAAGACCACAGAGGAGCCAAGAGACGTCCCAAGGCCACCTTGCGGAAATCAACTCGGACGACCAGTCATAGAAGAAGGATCTTGGAGAGTGTTGATCTATCAAAAGTCCTACAGTAATAGGACGGCACGATGTAACTTCACCCACTTGTTGTTTGACTCTCGCCGAACTCGACCTTCTTCTTGTTGTCAGGGAAATCCCTTGCTTGCCAGCAGACCCGTGCTCCTGGCTCTAAGCAGAGTTCCCAAGCACAAGTCGCAAACAATTCTCCTCATCTGCATGCCAGCGGCCAATGGACCCAACTCCGCGCGCGATCCACACGTAGGGCTGCTTTTTCGGACCAGGGGGCTGGCTGGGCCGGTGCAGTAGGCGAAACAAAATGGCATGTCGCCGTTGACTCAAAAGACTCGGCGATTTCCCCTTTTGGTTCGTGCTGGTCTACTGGCCACCCTCGGCCCCCAAATCTCCACTGCACAGTGTCCCAGTGTCCTCAAGCTAGTACTCTGCACAGTTGGAGTCCTAAGGCCATAGTCCTAAGCTGCCTTGGAAATTCGCCGATACGGGCTACCTACTCTCCCTACCTAAGTCTCCCGAAGACTCATCATCATCATCATCATCATCATCATCGCTTTTACAGTCGGTCTCTGCAGCCCGCATGGATAGTGCGGACATCAAGTCTCTGGCATGTCACTTACTATCTCGTAAACCATCCTCAGTTGCACGGGCTGTTTGCCATCATAGTCATGGGCTTGATTGGCGCCAAGCCTAGAATATCGGCACCTAGAATTATGTATGCGTACGTACCGAGAAGTGTACGCGCAAACATGCAATCTGTTCACACACACACTTCTTGCGCGCGCAATCTACTGTATCTTGGACTTCAGCCCTACCGTCCGTCCGTCTGGCGTCAGGGTCGGGGTCGTCCTACGCGTCGCCAGTCCAAAAGGTCCCTGCCATGAGCCAATGGCAGCCGACTTTATTAAGCAGCCTACAACTGAAAGAGATGGACCCTCTTTCGTGTCCCGCCGTCCGGGGACAAATCTTGATGCCTTGGTTGGCGAACCCCCCATCCGCAAGGCACCCGTATTTTTGAAGCGGCAGGGGCTACGTATGCTCCATGTGTTCCGATTCATTAGCCATGTTCTCAACGTGTGTCCTGAAAATAGTCCCTAGATATGTAGCAATGGGGATAAATTAGTCCCACAAGGCCTCAAGGCAGCATTATTTCTCCCCCCCCAGATTCAGTCCGTATTCTATCAAGACGCGTTTGCCAAGCCAGCGCTGGCCATTTTTAGCCGTCCTCGCATGAGCACGTTTGTCGGCTACACCACGAGTTCTTTTTTTACTTCTTCGCCGAACACGATCAAATGCACATGATTAACTTGCTAGATGTTCCATTGGGGTGGAAGGGGACTAGTACTGTTGTAACTGTTCAAGAGTGAATACTAGTGTTCTAGAGATGAGTGAACAAAGCCTCATCACGGCTTCTTGTTTTCATGTTCTTTGGAACATAGAGAGTACAATGTTTCCTCGTTCTTGAAAGAGGGCAGACGCTTCATATATAACCATATAACAATCCAATTCAATGTTACTACTGATTTTTGCTTACCATCATATACCAACTTCCATTACAAGAGGGAGACGTGGAAATTTCAGCTAACCAACGCAACCGCAGAGATATCATGGCTTTTGCATGTACCGCCTGGATCTTTTCCTCCTGTTGGCCTTCATTATTGGACCCGGACCCGGACCTGGACCTCTACCAACTCGAAGCCCAAACTTGCTCTGCCAATGCCCTCCAGTTTGGGACCACCAGCAGCAGCAGCAGCAGTAGGACGCCCTGCCCACCAGCCAGAGGAACCGGGGAGGCTCTGGCCTGGCTCAACGGAGGTGAAGAGAGCCTCGTGGTTTCAGCCAGAGATCCAGCCCAGAAGGAAGTCGAACAGGCATCTCTCCCCGCGGGGGGCTCGCAGCTCGCAGCAAGGAGGAGTAACTTGTCCGTTGCCCCCGGAAGAGATGAAGATGAAGACGAACTGCTGCAAGAACCCATTTGCACGCCAATCACATCGCCTGTCTGGCCGTTCTCTTCTCCCGCTTCGTCACCCACCAGCGAGTGTCTGACTCCATCAGGGTCGGAGGAGTTCTTCTTCTTCGGTGATTTCTCTCAGGCTCTCGCAAGGAGGTTCCCTGATCTGGCTGCTGAAGAGGACACCACCCGCTGCAGTGTCGGATGCGTGAGAGGTGGGCGTCCCCAGGTCGTCGTCCAGCCTGGACCAGAGGCTCGTGTTCAATCTCGTGCCGCCTCCGTCGTCTCTTGTTCCTCGGACGACGACGACGACGACGACGACGAGCCCTTGTAGGATTCCTCACCCCCTGTGAACCTCGTTCCGACTCCTGGCCTGCAGCACCTGGTGGAGTATGGAAAGGTTGAATCTTTTTCTGGGTTTGCTATGCCGCCTGCATTCAGCGTGCTCTAACAAAAACAGCCAAAGTTTATTGCATTGGGACCTGTTTTTCATCCATCACATGGTCCCGACCAAGGACTATTCTGTTGATACTGAGGTAAGATCGGGCGGGAAAGGCAGGCTGTTTCTGATCAATAGACTGTGCTATCGGTGTTTGGTTCGGGTTTGGGTCGGCATCTTTGTTCCACATCTTTCCCTGCGTTATGGTTATGGATTGGGGCCGTCACATCATAGAGACGGAGAATGCGAATTTTTTTCTTTGGGTATCTCGCAGTACAGTACAACACACCTTTCTTTTCCCCTAAACTGTGCCTGTATATCACACATGCGCCCAGCCATTGGATACAAGAACCTGCATCTCGTTGATCAAACAAAACTCACCAATCTCTCTCCTCCCCAGGCCGTCCTTCTCCCACCGGCTTACCCGCCTCTTCGTCGCCCATCCTTCAAAGGTGAACATGGTCCATCGCTTTAGCCGGTTGACCCAGAGGCCCGAGAATATGTCCCACGTAGAGACCCAGGAGCCCTGCTCAGGGTGCACCGCCTTATAAGCGGGCATGTTGTAGCCGACGCGAACCCGCGGGTTCAGGTAAACGCCTCGGGTTTTCGAGAGGGGGTTGTCGGCGTGGATGAGACAGCATTCCGAGCCTTCGAGGTGGTGCTCAGCGAGGGAGTCAGGAACTCCTCGGAAACGAAGCTTTGAGGACGAGACGAAGGGCTCAGCGGGCATGGCGACTGGTCTAGTTAGCCTTCACTGTTCAGATGGCTAGTATGCTGGAGAACAGCCAAGGTCGACGCACCTATTCCGTTCCAGCAGCTCGTCACCGGTACAGCGTCCACGTGGTTGACAAGGGCGTTCCTTGAGGCGCTCGACTTGAAGTATGGCCATGATTGCATGGTATGTGACTGGCCGGCAGCATCCCTCAGCGCAAATGTGTCATAGTAGTTCGGTGGTTTGGAAAAGTCGAGGGAGCAGGCTGCAGCATACTCCCCGCCGTTCGTGGCAAGGAGCTTAAGGATATCATCGGTCTACGAGGTCGAGGACGGTTAGAAGCTATCGAGCCATGCGTGACCATGAACGGGGGAGACATACCGTAAAGACCACGTCGTTGAGGAAGAGGACCTTGTCAAAACTGGTGCCCTCCTTGTGCAGTTCAAACAGATCGCGAAGCGTCTTGTTCCGTAGCCTCGCCAGATACGGTATCCTCCTCAATTCTCTCTTGCCCCTGATCGTGTCGATCCATCCATCGCTCTTGTCTTCACTATCCAACTCGTCCTTGTGTGTAACATCTGATATGTCTACTCGGTGCGGCACGCCGAGCCGCTCCAGCTCGTGGTCCAACTTGCGCAGCTCTTCCTTGCTGTTATCCCAGCTGCCGCTCTCGTACACGCTGACAAAGACGTTCTCTGGCTTCAGCATCCGCGCCAGATCTATCACGGCCTTGTTCCAATGGTTCTTCAATATATGCTCATTGTTGAAATGCATGCTCGCAATGTAGATGCGCTCGGGCGGCTGTGAGAGCTTTGGCGTGGGCGTTCGGTCGGCATCAAGGATATTCTGGTGGATGCGGAGGACGTCAAGAACATTGATGATGACGAGGACGACGAGGACGATTTTGAGGGCGCGCGAGCGGAAGATCCGGCGGAGTGAGCGGCGGTTTGCCGGCGACATCATGATTTCTTCCTTTCTCAGGGAAGGGATGGACAATTTTGAGGACAACGAAGCATCATAGGAGAGATTCAGCCCTGTCGCTCGTGGGTAGAGTTGCTGGACGGGCGATCAAGAAACAGAAGCAGAGGAATGAATCATGTATTATAGAGGGCTATTGAAAGAGAAACCATATTGCCGGGTCTTGATTGTGTGTCCTCGACAAGGAAGAGCAGGACGCTTGCTAACGTTATGGATCTCTGTCAATGTGCCTGCTGGCAACATTCCCAAGGTCCTGCCGTCTGATGGGTGGGGATTGTACTTGCTCCCTGGGCAATGGAAGTTACCTAGCGCCGAGGCAGGCACCCTGCCTCGCTGACAGCTTGCAGGGGTCCGCCGTCACTGGCCACCCCCTATTGCGCCGCGTACACGGGCAGCTGTATGGCCGACTATTATTACAGCCAGGTCATGCTCAGAAGCATGGAACTCACAGTTGGGGATTCAGCGGTTCAAGATAAGTCAAGTAAATTATTAGACTAGCTCCTCCACGTTTCCACTAGCTCACATATCTTTTCACCATTTCATAACATAAAGATAAGAGATTTGGTTCGTCAGGTATGGTACATTTCTCCGCAGAACCCCATGTTCATTCTCATCCCGAGTCTCATGGTTAGTTTCCATGGACCACGAGATGGCAGCCAACATCGTGCCTCAGCACCTCTTGCACCTCAACCTCAACCCCGGCGAGAGAGTTCAAATCTCGGGCGAAACCAGGTGATTTGCTTGCGCAACCATCTATTTGGCAAAGTGCAGGTCATAGCCGAGCCACTTTCGTCGGAGAATTGCCTCAACTGAGAGGCCGGGGTAGCCGTAGGTCAGGGGCAGGAAGAAGTACCAGCCCGCAACAATCAGGGCCAGCACAGCGGCACACGCGACCCAGGCGCTGAGCATGCTCTGGCCAGCAAATCGCTCCCGGGCAGTGACGTGGTGCTTGGGGCTGGGGGTGGTCTTCTTGTCCTTGACATTGACCTCCTCGGCGGGCTCCGAGTTGAAGATGAACTCGAGAAGAGCGCCGGCGACAAGACAAGAAGCCAGGTGGGCTGGGAGGTAGTGGTGCAGGAAGAGCTGTCGTCCCATGAGGTAGAAGGGGAAGTAATGAGTGGCCCAGGCCAGGAAGAAGAATCCAGTCGAGTTGTAAAGCCGCGAGCGAGTGCCTGGAAACTGGTTAATAATCCGCTGCTGGGTAGGAGAGCCCGGGGGGTTACTCACGGCGGTCCAACGCATCAATTCCACGGCGAAGGGAGACCTGGTCGGCGCCAATGATGCCGGCGTACACGGCGAGAAGACTGCTAGCCAGCCACCAGCCGATGGGGTTGCCGAGGAAGTAGATCTGCTGGCGGGTGTCGCTCTGAGTCCAGAAGCTGACACCGCGGAGCAGGAAAGGCCACTGGTAGGGGTGGCTGGCGTAGGGGTGGCTGCTGGTGAGCTTGCTGTTGTGGTAGAACATGGCGCGCTGGAGCTCGAACCACTTCTGAAGGAAGGGCAGCTGCTTGACCTTGCGCTCGGGCTTCTGGCGGCGGGGGCTGTCGGCGGCCAGCGAAGGAAGGTCCTCGACGATCCAGACGTTGGAGCTAGGGGCGATCTGCTTGTTTCCGTTGATCTCCTGCTGGCGGTATCCCCAGTCAGGAAGGGGTTTGGTGTGTGTCCACATGGCGACTTTGCTCGGGTTGTGGATGAGCTTGAAGTGACCCGAGACGGACTTGAAGTTCTGGTTCTTCTTGCCGTGCTCAATTCGGACCTCGAAGAGAGTGTCGTTCTCACGTTTGCCATAGGCTTCCTCGATGGAGACGGCGGTGAACTCCTGGTTGGTGGGGTAAGAGGGAGAGGCGACATCGTGGGAGAGCAGAATCTTGTCGGTGCCAACATGCCTGAGGCGCACCAGATCGTGGTTCTTGATGTTGCGGCCCATTTTCTTATCGTCGTTCATGGGGAGGACCTCCCAGTAGTTGTTGGTGTCGTTGTAGGGGTAACCCGTGACCTGCTGGCCTTGGCTGGAGACGCGGCCATCGTCGTATCGCAGAGGGTACTTGTCCTCGTGGCTGTGGAGGTAGGTCTTGGTCTCCTTGTGACGAATGCTGAGCGTGTCGTAGTACTGGATGTCGATGGAGTTGGCGAGCATCACGTTGTCGCTAAGGGTCTCCTGGAACTCGGGGGTCATGAAATCGTCACCGGGACCGGAACGGTAGAGCACGGCAAAGTGGACCTGGAACCAGAAGAGGTAGAACAGGAAGGGCATGATAATCAGACCAAAGGCACGGGCAGCGAAGTGCTTGGCGAACTCTGGCAGGCTGATGGCGCCACCAGGTCGGTTGATGTTGAGCAGGTCCCAGAGGTCAATGGCAACAGCGGAGCCGATGGTGACGAAGGCGAAAAGGCCGACATACTTGACCGAGATGTCGCAAGACAGGGCGAAGCCGGTGAGGATGAGCCACTTCCACCACTTTCGGGAGAATGGATCGTGTCGCAACTTGTACCATTTGATGTAGAAGAGCAGGCTGCAAGCCATGGCAAGGACCAGGGTGGCATCCAAGAGAATCAGACGGGTCTGGCCAATATGGGCGTTGTCGAGAAGGATGAGGCCAGCAGCGAGAAGGCAGGCGGGAAGGCTGTATCCAGACTCCCACATGATGAGATAGGTGACGGTGACGGTCAGGGCGCCGAGGATGGCGGGCAGGGATCGGAAGGCCACGTAGGGGACCTTGTTGGCGACGTAGGAGTCACCGATGTTCTCGAAATGGAAATGGCCATCATAGCCGACCAGCCAGCCCATGAAGGCGAACAGAAGCTTGCCGAATGGAGGGTGGACATCAAAGAAGTAGGTTCGCTCGAGATAGTAGGAGGCGAACTAGACCCAGCGAGTTAGCAAGAGGCACACATGCCGGCACGCCATCGCAGCAGCTTACCTTTCCAAAATGCACCTCGTCGAAAACGACCTCGTTGGGATGGCTGATCCCCCAGAAGCGAGTGATGAAGGCCAGAGAGGTGATGGCGGCGAGACCAAGCTTGTAGTCACCGTCGTACTGGGCGGTGGCCCGCTGTGCGCCAGCCTTTGCCAGCTTATCGAGCTCGACATCCGGGTTGAACGAGTCTTCGGAGGCTTTCTTGGGCCCGCTCCTCTGTCGCAGGCTGCCCTGCGGCGTGGAGCTGCGAGCCATGATGGGAGTCGGGAGTCGGCTGGCGATCGCAGGCTCAACAACTATCCTGGCTGCAATCCGGGAGAGCGTCAGTCAATGGTCTTGTATGCGAAAAAAGACAAACGAAGACGATGTGAAAACCCGGGGTTTGGTCGCAACAGCCTGGCGCGACACAGCTGGGTCTCACAGGTCGCATCGAGGGACATGGAGATCTGAGACTCACATCAGGGGTTGGAAAAGGAGCTGGGGAACTAACTCTAATGAACAAAAGAAGAGGAAGAAGGCGGCAAATAAAGGAATGGAGAGAAGAGAGAACAGAGACCAACGCAGTAATGAATTAATTGCGCGTCCCAAAGGGAGGTCAAGACAAGGGGGAAGAAAAAGGCTGGCAAAAACCCTCCCGTTGCAAAACGCAATGGATTGAAGTTGAAAAAGAGTGTCCCGCGATGAGCTGTCGTCTTGTCGTCGAGGACAATCTGGCCAGCTTCTCTTTTTCCTTGTGACTTCCTAGCTGACCCGTCCAGAGATGGGGTTCGCAGGGGCTGGGAAGGGGTTGGCCCCACTTGTATGTTCTTGTGGCCACTTGGCAGCCATCAAGCCACTAACAATAATATCCCGTCCACTTTCTTGTGGAATCTGGCCAGAAGCTATCGACCAGAGCTGAACAAAGTGGGGACCAATTGGAGGGATTTGGAAGTTTTGAACCCCCCTTGTTTCACTGGCTGCCAAGGGTAGTCTTTTGGCGGGATCTTGCCGTGATCGGACAGGGCTGAAAGACTCCGTGGGGAGGGTATGTTTTGACAGACGATGGTAGGAGGTCTGGAAGTTAAGCTTGAACGTGGGGATGCCGTTAGGGTTAATGTAAGTGAAGTCTCGGGGAGCTGAAACTAACTCATGGAGGACGTGAACGGCCACTCGGAATAGTACCATGGTCTGCAGGACCAGGCTGAGCCTGACCTGCTGGTAACTTATGACCGAGCTACGAGATGATTCTTATCAATGAAATAGCTTTCGGTGTTTTATACTTGGGACTCTTTCTCTACACTCTGTCTGTGAAATTGTACGTAAAACCCTGGCATCCCGAATCTCGGGAAACCGCCGGCCGCAAGTCCGCTATACCCGGAGGGCGCAGGCGGGGGTGGTCAACCAGCCTCTCCCCGGCCGGCCGATCAACGGAGCATAGGACAGCCAGTTAACTGGCCCTGCCTCGAGATACGTAGGCAGTTTGACAACGTACCCGAGGCCGTCAATTGGCCCTGTACAGGCCCCGGGCAGGTACGGATACTCGAAGCCGCTGTTTTCCACCGCCTTCCACCTGATCGGCTGCACCTCCGAAACCACCACCTGCCTCGTGGTTCCCCAGAGCTCAGACGACGTATAAGTCCTCCCCGCTCCCTGCTCTGGCGAAAGCTTCTCAGGCTTCTTCCAACTCAACCAAATTCTGGAACCGATATTCTCCCATCACGTTTCAACCCTTTTCTCACTCTTCAGGTAGGCTTCTTTTTCTCTTCCTTTTACTTTCTTTTTGCCCGTTAGAGAACGCACCGCACCCAATGTTGCCAGCTCTCGCTGCCAGCCGAGCTCCCCGCCTCGTCGCCTCATCTCTCCGGACACACTCTCGACGCCTTGTTGCTCCCTTGACGATATCAGAAGCAACCAAGTTCACACCCTCGTATAGACAACAATCCACAATGTCGGACCAGCAGATCATCTTCACCAAGAATGCCCCCGCGGGTAAGTCCTCCTCTACCCAGTTAACCCCCCCTCCAAAAAAAAGACTCTTGACGAACCCCTCTTTTTTAGCGGTTGGACCTTACGTATGGCTTCCCATAGCTACCCCTCACCCGTAGGCACCTTGATGTATTGACAAGGCCAAACAGTCTCAGGCCATCAAGACCCCCAATATGATCTACTGCTCTGGCCAGATCCCTCTCACCCCCGAAGGCGACCTCATCCAGGGTAGCATCACCGAGCAGACCACCCAGTGCTGCAAGAACGCCCAGGCCGTCCTCGAGGAGGCCGGCTCCTCCATCTCTAAGGTTGTCAAGACCACCATCTTCATCTCTGACATGGCTCACTTCGCGGTAAGCATTGTTTCTAGTGTATATAGGGTCACAGACACTCATGGTGTATTGCAGGAGCTCAACGCTGAGTATGAGAAATGGTTCTCCCACAAGCCCGCTCGCAGCTGCGTCGCTGTTAAGACCCTTCCCAAGAACGTTGACGTTGAAATTGAAGTCATCGCCCTCCCTTAACAAGGTTCACTGTGTAAAATAAACTATATGTGAAAAATAGGAAGTTGTCGAAACTAAATAGAAAAGGATCCCAATATCCGTTTCCTGGTTTCTTGATGTAATTACCGTTTCTCATGATGCTGTGGCTAATTTCGCCCCCTTTCGCCCCCTCTGCTTATATTGAAATCATCGATTGTTTCGTGTGACTGACTGAGTTTCGCGACTATACGCTACCTCTCAATTAAGTCCTTCACGAGAGACTCGTTATAAGACTTGGATGAATTCATGACGAAAGCTGAAAGGCTGGACGATGGTGGGAGTGTGGACCGGGGCACATTATGTGTCGATAGGTACCAGCTGTTTAAAGCCTTGAAGCCCTTTGCAGAGTCACACCAGGCGTTCAATTGAGACCAAGACTCTAGCATGGGGTAAATAAAATAGGAGCTTTGGAAGATCTACAAGTCCTTGGGCTTGAACAACCCATCTAAGCACTCCAGACCACAACTCTGCCATCGACGCCGCTTGCTGTGTCCATTGTCAGCGCCGGTGCAACCCAAATCAGGGGTCTTTGAAACTTACTGCTGAACTTTGTCACACGGTCGCCGGAGATCTCAAAAGGTCGGACAGTGCTTATGGTGTTTTGATGGACGGTCTTGAGCTGCGTGTCGTCTTTGGCCTTGCCCTTCAGATCCATCTGCCTGAACATGTTCAAAGCCGACTCCTCGCGGTGCTCGCCCAGGCCGGGACGCCCCTTGGTCTCAAAGGTACCCGACAACTGCCAGCCGCCCTCCCCTCCCTGGAAGCGGAAGGCCTCGCAGTCGTAACCGGCAGCGATGATCTCGTCCTCGCCGGTCCAGATCAGGCTCTTGAAAGGCAGCTGCTGGGTCGTGACAGTGACGACAGCACGGGGAGCTTGGTCGGGCCCAGAGGGGTAGACGACGGTGATGCTGCTGTCGTGCGCCGCAAACGCAAGGCTGTCTCCGCTGGGGGAGAAGGACACCGAGTGCACCCAGCCGGCCGAGTTGTTCAGGAACTCTCCACAGACCGTGTTGAAGGGGAGACGCTCTCCCCAGACTCCGGGGGGAGGGCGCGCGTCCATGCCCTTGATGAAGGCCGAGAAGACCCTAGCATGGGCATCGGTGGAGCCAGCGGCGAGGAGGACCGAGTTCGGGTGCCAGGCGACGCTCGTGATGGTGCTGCGGATGGGCTTCTTCAGGTGCTTCGACACCCACCAGTCGTTCTCCTCCTCAAAGTAGCAGACGGCGATGACGCGGTCGCCGGAGCCGACGGCGAACTTGGTCTCGGAGGGCGACCAGCGCACAAAGGTCGCGGCTCGGCTGATTCGGAGAAGGACCAGAGTGGGCTTGTAGCCAGTCGGCGAGGGCTCCCAAACAAGAGCGTTACGGTCTGCAAGATTGCGCCGCCAGTCAGCACACTGTGAGAAGACATTGGCATAGGAGAGGGGCATAAGTCGTACCCTGAGAGCATGTGACGATGCGCCCGCTGTTGGGGGCTATGTCGACACTGGTGACCGTCTTGTCGTGGCCCTTGAGCTCGTCCTTCAGCTTGAAGGCATTGCCGACCTTGCCGTACAGCTCAACAGCGGTGTCTCGGGCGACGGCTAAGATGGAATGATCGGCCGAGAAGGAGTGGTCGGCGATGGGGTTGTGGAAGAGGTGGTGAACTTCGGGGGCGGCCATTGCGGAGGTAATTGCGATAGGAGTAGCTCTCTACTATCGTGTCACGGTTGGTGGTGAGGATAAAGAGTGCTTTGCTTGGTAGGAAGAGAGACGTTGGGCCGCAGGTGCTGACATGGATCTTGGTGATGCCATACGTAATGCCAGGCGGCGGGTGGGGGAGCTCCAGCAGCTGAGGACGACCTCCCGTGGTGGAAAGGGGTACATAGCAAGAGGCCACTCTCAAGACTACCGTCAACCATAGGTATTTAATAAATAAATAATACCTAGAGATTTTCTTTTAAACTGTTTATGTGATACTCTAGAAGTATTAGATCTTTAAGAAAGTTCCATTCTATTCGTAATTCCGGGCGGTGTCGTTTTTCCGCTGTGAGGTATTACCTACAGGTACCTGGCCAGGCTAAAGCTCCATCGGGGCACGGCCACTTCACTGGAAGCTGCGCGAGGCTGACAAGCCAAGTGCAACGAAAAATCTCCATCCACGGACTACACCACCAACAAATATCCAATATTGATCCTGGCGCGCGCGCACCCTCCTCCGACTCGATAGAGAACCCCCGAGAGAAGATTTAGGATACGTCCGCGACGATATAAACACAAAAACAACTATACTGACATTGAATATTTCTTCACCATGGCCGCCACCACTGCCGTGTCTCGCGGCCTGCAAGCCAACTCCTCCTTGCCGGCCAAGGTGCAGCCTATCCCTCCGAATCAAACGTAGGTTCTTGGCTCGATATCCAGCTGTTCGCGTGCTCATTATGTCTTTTAGCCTCTATGTCACAAACCTGCCGTCCTCGAAAATCCAGAAAGCCGATCTCCGAACCGCGCTCTACATGTTGTTTTCCACCTACGGACCCGTATTGGACGTTGTCGCGCTCAAGACCATGAAGATGCGTGGCCAGGCCCACATTGTGTTCCGAGACGTGCAGGCGGCGACGCAAGCCATGAGGTCCCTCGAGGGACAGGAGTTCCTCGGCCGTGAAATGGTTGGTCGCATATGCGTGGTGCTGAGATTCTCTCGCTAACACCTCGATCTCTAGAAGGTGCAGTACGCCAAGTCAAAGTCGAATTTCGTGGCCAAGCTCGATGGCACATTCAAGATACCGTCAATGGCTGCAGGCGCCGCCAATGTCGAGCAGACGGAGCTCCAGCAGAGCATCTTCAACGCACCCCCTCCCGGATCAGCATCTGCGCCAGGCGCTGGTCTTCCTGCTAAGCCTGCGACGAATGTGGACCATGTGATGAAGGATGCTGGTACACCTGATAGTCGCGGCCAGAAGCGAACACGCGACGACGAGGATGATAGCGATGAGGACGTGGCCATGGAGGAGGACAGCGACGACGATTAATGATGCGCAAGGAGGGCCGGATACATCGATGGGGGGACAGGAAACCGTCAGCAGGCAGGAGTCGCCTCATTGAAGTGCCATCTCTTTGGGTACCCACAAACTCACGCAGCCTCCCACAAGCCCAAGCCACACCATGAGGTAGTTCGTCCTGTCGCACTCGAAGTTGGAGATGGCATCCCCCAACAAGCAGGGGTGGACGAAGAAGGACGGGACGCCCGTGACAGGGTGATGCTGCGAGCAAGGTGTTAGTTAGGCCAACCGATCTTGACGATACCCTGAATCTTGAATTGACTTGTGCAAATAGCTCATCCTCCTCATACTCACATCGGCCGATATGCCTCCCACGCCCCCGAGCGTGCGAAGGCTCGCCTTGTACTCGTCAGGGACGAGGCGGCGGAAGACGGTGTCAATGTTGAATGCAGGCTCATCCGGAGGGAGATCGCGTAAAGCGAACCACAGACAAGGCACACGATAGGTGGGATGAAGATGTATCTCATATTCGACAAGCCCAACATCGGGATGGGACTTGTGCTTTATAATAGCAGCCTAGAATCTTGGTGAGACAAGAGTCCAAGTACCCGACTCCGCCGAGGATATGTTACCTCGTCGGCCTCTTCGGCATCCATCATGTCCATGTCTGCGCCAGGTATCGATGCATCATGACTTGTGGAGTCTGAAAATGAAAAGTTGTCTAGGTCCAGCGATAGGTCTCTATGATCTAGGTCTGCCTGGAGAGGGCGTCTGATCTGAATGTACGTTGTGTAGCCTCCCTCGAAGTCAAAGTCGACGTTGAGAGCTGTGCACAGCCTGAGCTTCCAGCGCACTCTCTCCGGGCCCAGCGATGCCTGGCAGTATTGTCTTTCAAGATGGTGGCATGCCTCTGAAAACTCCTCCGGATTCAGCGAAGGGAAGTTTGTGATGCTCATGGCTTTGGTATTTTGCGGCGTTTGAGGATCGTTAAGGTTCTGACAGGCGGTTGGCGCACAATGTTTTCTGCCCGAGACACGCCCGGGGCGCTTGAGCACCCAATAAAACAGAGTGGCTCCCTCCGACGAACCTCCACCCGTCTCGGTCTTCCAGCCGTCTTCAGAAGGGGGGCCCTTGCCCATGAGCGCTAGCTCGCTTGGAGTCGTCATCGCTAAACGACGTTGCCGTGGTCTCGTGCTTCTGCCAAGCTCTGGAGCGGTCTTTGAACAGATTGTCCTCCGATCCCGTCGTCTGTCCGAGTCTTGGTTACCTGAACCTTCAGCCTCCGGTTATCATGTACATGTTGGCTGCATGAGTGAGTATTCGCTACTCTGTACATGATTATCTGCTGTATGGCCATTTTCTGCATGAAAACTTTGCTATAATTGTTGCATCTTTTCCACCTTGCTCATTCCCTCGATCGCTAATAGTAGCTGCGTCTAAAGGTCCCTGAAATGAAGTGGCCAACAAACCAATGATCCGCGATCCGTTTAATATCCGCCAAAGCAACAGTGTCTTCAACCGTCCGCAGCCTCGGAACGCTCCAAATCATCCAGTCCCGGCATCGCAGGCCGACGCCGACGCTTTAGCAATGGCCTTCTCGATCCCCAAGAACATGCCGTCGTTTGACAGCCGGCAACGCGACCTCGAAGACCGGTTCTGGGGCTCTGGCGCGAGCTCCAGGCGATCAAACGCGTTGCCGATGTACAAGGACAAGCCCTACGCCTACTCGCCGTACGAAAATGACCGTCCGCTGTGGAAGCGCAAGAGGGTGATAGGCATTCTCACCTTGATTGTCTTGACGCTGCTTTACTGGACTGGGTCATCCGCCAAAAGCCCTCCGAAGAGGACCGTGACGACCGATTGGAGCTATGCATCATTGTCCAAGCATGATAAGAAGGCCAACTGGGATCACAGAAGGGATCGTGTCGTGGAGGCGTTTGAGCTGAGCTGGGACGCCTACCGACGGTACGCATGGGGTGCGTCCGGATACTCAACGTTGTAGAAGGCAGGACGCATACTAACCGATGGATCCGAGGCAGGCTATGACGAGTACCGGCCCATCACAAAGAGAGGCAACAACATGGCACCCCAGGGGCTTGGCTGGATTATTGTCGACTCTCTAGATACAATGATCTTGATGAACCTGACATCCCGAGTTCAAGACGCTCGCGAGTGGATCGCCAACTCGCTGACATGGGACCAAGACCAAGACGTGAATACCTTCGAGACGACGATCCGCATGATGGGCGGCCTGCTCAGCGCGCACTACCTGTCCAACGAATTCCCGGAGCTCGCTCCCCTCAGCGACGACGACGAAGGGGCCGCCGGTGAGGATCTATATCTGGAGAAGTCCAAGAACCTGGCCGATCGACTACTTAGCGCATTCGACTCCCCATCAGGCATCCCCTATGCGAGCGTCAACCTGCAAAAGTACCAAGGCATACCTTCTCATGCTGACATGGGAGCATCGTCCACCGCCGAGGCCACAACGTTGCAGCTCGAATTCAAGTACCTGGCTAAACTCACGGGAGAGAAGGACTTTTGGGATCGGGCCGAAAAAGTGATGCAGATCGTCGACGATAACGGTGCCAAGGATGGCCTGGTCCCCATCTACATCTATGCCACCAACGGCGAGTTCAGAGGGACGAATATCAGACTTGGTAGTCGAGGTGACTCATACTACGAGTATCTGATCAAGCAGTATCTCCAAACAAATAAGCAGGAGCCCATCTACGAGGAAATGTGGGATGAGGCAGTACGAGGAGTTCGCAAGCACCTCGTGACATACACGGAGAACTCACGCTTCACCATCATCGGAGAGCGACCAACTGGACTGATGAAGCCTCTGAGCCCCAAGATGGATCATCTCGTATGCTTCATGCCCGGCACGATGGCGTTGGCGGCCACAGGAGGTCTTACCGAGGCCGAGGCTCGAAAGTTGTCTACGTGGTCGCAGAAGAACGAGGATGACATGCAGCTGGCCCGCGAGGTGATGGAGACCTGCTGGGGCATGTACAAATTCATGGGGACGGGGCTGTCGGCCGAGATCACATACTTCCAGATCACAAGGCCTCCGCCTCCGATCGGTGCTCCCCGCGAGAAGCCAGCGGTCTTTGAGACGGACCCAGAGGCAGCATGGCGGAAGGACTTTGAGGTCCGACCTGGCGACGTTCACAACCTCCAGCGGCCAGAGACGGTAGAGAGTTTGTTCTACATGTGGAGGATCACTGGTGACATCCAGTACCGCGAATGGGGATGGGAGATGTTCAAGTCATTTATGAACCACACAGCTGTGAGAAACGGAGGAGGCTTCACGAGCCTAAGCGACGCCAACGTCGTGCCGCCTAAAACGCGGGACAATATGGAAAGCTTCTGGCTGGTAAGTGATGGCCCGCGCTATTGAACGAATTCTCTCGCCATTATAGAGAAGCTAGGGGCTGACATGCTGTTGTACAGGCCGAGACGCTCAAGTACTTTTACCTCTTGTTCTCTCCCCACGACCTCTTGCCTTTGGACAAGATTGTGATCAATACCGAGGGACACCCGCTCCCCCGGTTTGACATGGGACAGCTGTTCTCGACAGGCTGGCAAAGAAAGCCAAGGGATGCATTAGGGAACATCATTAAACAGGAAGATGCGGGAGAGAAGAAGAGAACCTGACTTCGTCGCTCGTGCAACGTGTGGGTATGATAGGGCGAGAAACAGGAGGGCTGCCGAGAATGGGGGAGCGATTCTTGGCTGTATCTAGGAGGATTGGACATGGTGCGGACTGAGCGAAGCATATTTGTTTTTGGACATGTCTATTGTAGGATACCATTTGGTCTGGGTACGGAGAGCCCACCCGACTCATCATGTCCTCACATTTGGATCAGTGAGGCCATAGTCAACAATGAGCACATGAGGTTTTCTGCCAGCAAACAAAGTGTTATAACTGCAGTGATGCGCAGTATTAATGATCCATTCAAAAAGAGGTCCCTTGCTTGCACTTGATGCAACCAGGCTCCGCTTCCCCATGATTGCAATGTCTACAATCTACTGCATGTTGGGGACGCGAATTAGTGGTGGGCGCAGGATGGTTAACCATGTCTAGCCAAGAAAACAGGCAGCCTTTTAAAGCTGTGAATGTAGCATGATCCTTGGAAGGGACGCGACGGGCATGCTTGGCTGGTTGCAGGTTGCGGCGGTACGTGTAAGCACAGGGCAGAGGGGATGAGCGGTGGGAAACGTCCTAGGCATGATGGGGGGGGGGGAAGTCTAATGAATGCACACACCTATGTACCAGAGATGGTCTGGCGGCCGAGCAGTCCGGGCAAGCAGGGGTTCTTTTCCCGGGTTGCCCTTGGGTGTCGTTCTGGCGTGGGGAGAGTCTTGATTCGCAACCGCCCGGTTTGATGGGTGACAGCGTGACGGGACGGGATCGTTTGATCGACAACCTCGGTAGGGTTTTTTCTAAAGGGTCCAGGTTTTTCCTGAACAGCTTGAGCTTGTATGTAATGGGGTATTCCCACGACATATTCCCACGTTGTTCTTAGCCCTCTCTCTCATCTCATACTCGAGTCACCAAGGATGCAGGTCCATTGCGAGCCTCGACCCCAGGCCAAGAGCCTCCACTCCACTGGGTCTAATAAACGGTCTTCGGCGCCCGGGCAGGGTGGCGGGGGCGGGGCCCGAGTCTCAGGAATACGT